>JALIZH010009104.1:0-60797 GCA_030522465.1 Rhipicephalus appendiculatus
ATTAAAATTTAAAGCATACTCTAACGACAAAGCCAATCGTGCACCGTTCATGATATGTAGCGCCTGTCTTCAGCATAGTAGCACCTCGCCACAGCAAGAGAAAGAGAGAAAGAAAGCTAAATTCACTACGTTGTTGTAACCACACTAGCCCAGATAAAAATTAAATTGAACCGCGCGCACCACGTGTACTTTTAGAAATACGAAATCAGCCGAAAGGAAGAAAAAAATTATTTGTCATAGCATTTTTTCCATCTATCACACCACTGCTAGTATATACACTCTATCAGTTTTTGTGGCATATTTTACAGCTTGTTTCTTCACATGTCATTTTCCGAAAAATCTAATTATCAAAAGATACGAGCTTTAAGCACGTCATGCGCTGTTGCATCACATATACTACCGCTCAAAAGTTTCTCGCACTCCTTGCGCTAGCCGCAGGGGCGTACATCTGCCTTGCGAATTGTGAAGGCGTCGCCTGTCTTTCTTTTTAACTTCCACGGCTGGAGCAAATTTAGGATGTCTGTGCGGACTTCACCAAAATGAACATGGCTGTGCAGCTCATCCCTTCATTTCTCTCGCTCCCGAACGTCGTGCCAGTCTTCAATGTCATCTATAAAACTGCTCTTTGAGGGTTTCTCTTTGCAGTTTTCAGCAGTGTATGTTATGCATGTTTTGCGTCCCACTCTTTTTTTTTCTTCTCCATATTAAAATGGTGTACGCCTTCCTAACAATGTTGTACTGGTATAGAAGGTGGCCATTGGACTATACGACTGAGAGGAGGAGGACGAAGAGATCTCGATATATTTTCAGGGTTTGTTCCAGTTTGATAATAAGGCGCGAATAAGCTTTTCGACGCTTACTCATATGGTTCGAGGTAAAGGGACATGATCACATGGCACGGAATTCGTAATTGTCTTTTTTCAAGCCAGGCATTTCGTAAACAAATATACTCTGCCCGAGGCCTTGTTTAATGGACCTATGCTATTCCTGCACATTCCAACGTTGTTGCTGCAGTATCACGTATCTCTCGCACTATATAGCTCAGGGGTCTGAAACACGCGGCCCGCACACGGCTGCCTTCGTCCGATTTTTTTTTCTTTATAAGTACTTCCTTCAGATACATAGGCATGACAGGTATAAAGCATTTTCTTGTGAGACACCCCACGCGTCCACCATGCGTTCATGCATAACCGTGAAAGAAACGTCTATATTTCAGAATCGGCGTCCAGATTTTAGTCATTTTAGAGATAGGTATAGCTATGTTGTTGGAATCTCGCTACCGAATACCCTTTAAAAATGAACGATATATGAGACATGGGAAATGTATTTCAAATTACAAAATCAGGTGACATTCGGTACAACCTATTCCCCACCCCACCCCCACCTACCCACTGTCCTGGCCCTTGCGGGAGTAGAGCTTCGTGAATGATAAATTAGCTGACCGTTAGCTGATGCGAGTTTGAGACCCCTGCTATAGCTGAACAAGAAGAAAGCTCAAACGCTAACAATGTGGGCGCACAAAGCAGGCTGTACATGTCCATCTCGCGTAACATGACCACTGGGAGCCGTGACAGAGCCACGGAAAACAAATGCCTTTATAGGGATCCTATGTAACGAGACTCCGTGTCGTCCTTTCATTTTAATGGAGGGATGGAATATTCAAGATCGTTTCCCAGTTTAGAGCTCTTGCGATGATAAGTTATAAATTAATTATATTACCTTAATTACTGTGATCACAGAATAACATTTGGGATGTAAAATAATCACGAATGCGAATAAAGCCCAGACTAGCCAGATGTTAACTATGTAAGCGTCTAGCCTACTTACTATTAGCTCGTCCGTTTCAGATAAATGAAGTAGCCCCATATGCAAGAAGCCAAAGAAGTTCAGTACTTGTCCATCATAGAACTCTAAATAGCTTGCCCCACATAAAAGAAGCATTTTTTTCGAGATAAAATGTGAAACACATATGTATGCGCGATTTCTCTGGAATAAACTTAAAGGGACACTAAAGAGAAGAATAACTTTTTTGATTATCAGTAAATTACTGTTTTACAATTTCAAAATAACCACGCTCGCCGTGACGAGAATTGGCAAGCGCGGAAATGCGGGTGGCGACTCCACCTCGAAATTCGCGCAGCAAAAGTCGTCACGTAATAGATTCTGACGGTATCTACAGGAGCCTACGTAGATCCTAATCGGTAAAAATGAAGTAAATTGACCTCGGAGTAGCCCATATGCTTATCATACCAAGTTTCAGGAAATTTTGAAGATCCAGTGCCCCCCAAAATACGACGAATACATGGATGGATGGATGCTATGAGCGTCCCCTTTATAACGGGGGCGGTGACATGTCTGCCACCAGGCTCGAAAAAAACTTTCTTTTTATGGTGGCCTAATGCCTTATCTACATTGATTAAATCTATGTTATTACAGCAAAGAAAAATATAAGTTCACGGTCCATCTCTCTGCTTCTTAAGGCAGAATGACCTTATTTTCCCCCTTCTTCATTTTTGTCCTTTATCTCTACTTTTCTGCCACCAATACTCTAACCGTCTCTTACTTATTTCTATCGCGGACGTGTTCAGCTTTCCATTGATGTCCCCAAAACCCAAGGCTTCATGTAGACTCGTGTCCACACGTATATCTGGGTGGATATCGCCACATTCAATCAGTACATGTTCCATCGTTTCCTTAGTTCCCCCACAGCATGTACATTGTTCTTCTTCGTTACAGAATCTCGCTTTATAGCTACGCGTTCTAAGGCAACCCGACCTTGCTTCAAACAGTAAAGCGCTTCCCCTTGAATTATCATAAAACCTCTCCCTCCTTATTTCGTTTTTTCCCTTTCGGTAGTCACTGAGAGCCGGCTTCTTTTCCATCGCTGTCATCCAATAAGTCCTCTCCGCCTCTCTGACTTTTCGCTTAATGCTCCTTGTTGCCATGTCGCCCACACTGCTAGCCGTATATTTACTGGTGAGCCTCCTAGTTCTTTTTCGCCACTGCGTGTCGACGCTTTTTCTATACAAATACCTGAAAACCTTCCCTGCCCATCTACTCTCCTTCATTTTCCGCAGCCTCTCTTCAAATCTAATTTTGCTCTGAGCTTCCCTCACTTCAAAACCTGTCCATCCCATATCACCCTTTACAGCCTCATTTGTCGTCTTCCCGTGAGCGCCCAACGCGAGGCGTCCCACAGTCCTTTGATTTACATCCATTCCAGATTGCACCTCTGACTTCATGCACACCACTGAGTTCCCAAATGTAAGCCCCGGAACCATCACACCCTTCCACAGCCCTCGAAGCACCTCGTACCTATTGTATCCCCATAACGCTCTGTGCTTCATGATTGCAGCATTCCTCTTTCCCTTTGTTACCGATGCTTTCTCTTGTACCTCCATATATCTATCCCCCTCATTTACCCACACTCCGAGGTACTTGTATTCGCTTACCCTCGGTATTTCTTGGCCCCTGTATTAAGACCGCATGGTCTTCGTGATCATTGAATACCATCAATCCACATTTTGTTACACTAAAACCTAGTCCTAGAGCCTCGCCCTCCCTTCCGCATATATCTGCCAGCCGCTGTATATCATCTTGACTGTCCGCAAATAAGACAATATCGTCAGCATAAAATAGACCTGGAAGCTTCTGCTCAACCATCGCGCCTGCCTGTTTGTGTGACAGATTAAATCCAATGTTGCTACCTTCTAGCGCTTTTTCCATCCTCACCATGTACAGCATGAATAACAGCGGGGACAAAGGACATCCCTGTCTCAGCCCCTTGCTAATGTCAACGCTGTCCTTGCTGCTTATTCCTTCCCATTCTACACAAACTGTATTTTCTCGGTATATCTCCCTCAAAAGCTGTATACAGTCGTCACCTATGCCCACTTCCTTCAATATATCCCACAAAATTTCCTGATTAACATTGTCATATGCCCCGGTGATGTCTAGATAAGCTACGTATAAGGGCCTGTTTTCTATTTTTGATATTTCTATACACTGTGTAAGAACAAACAGGTTATCGTCTAACCGCCTGTCGATTCGGAATCCATTCTGGAGTTCTCCAGAATGGAGTTTGAAATCCGGGGCGCCACGCGCGGAGATTTCAGTGCGAAATTCTAAAATGGAACTCTGGCCTTGATTTTTTTCTGTGTGAATAAACTTACGGTGGTGAAAGGAATGATATTCAAATTCTCAGGAGACACATTATTAGTCTAAACCACTGCAGTGTCTCACTTTCGTGTCCTTTTAAGAATCGAGAAAAGTCCAGGCCCGACCCGACCCGAGCCCGGCACCTCAAACCCGGGCCTGGCCCTAAGCCCGGAGCTTCAGGCCCGAGCCCGGCCCGGGCCCGCCATGAAACCTACTTTACCCGGCCCGGCCCGGCCCACGGGCCGGGCCGGGCCCGGGTTTTCGGGTAGGCCCGAGCCCGTGCAGTGCTCTAATATATATATATATATATATATATATATATATATACCCCCACACACACAAGCGAGAGGTATTCTAGATCTAGTATCAGAACAGGTTGCACACTATGCCGCACTTTTCTATTGCAAGCGAAGTTGTTCGATAATTTTATCTTCAACTACGTTGACTGCCACTTTGTATGTCCTAATATTATTCACAGGAACTGCAGAAGAGCCAACGTGCAAGAATCAAACGAAGAACAAACGAGTTCTCTGGACATGTGACACGGACGACAATAACATAACGTGTTACGAAAGTAGTTTTTATTACGATTCTGTTGAAGATAAGTGTAAACAACTCGTTTATAAGGGATGCGGTGGAAATGGGAACAATTTTCCTTCGCACGAGGACTGCACAGCCACCTGCAAGTAAGTGTATTTAAACATGGTGCCACGTTTAAATTGGGGACTTTCATATACACTTACAGCTTACTTCTCTCAGCACCTACAGTAGTTCAAATAGGCTGCAGTATATTAACATAACAGAGGAACTGTTCTAGGGCTGGGCTTGGTCGTGAACGAAGCGGTATTTCTAGGTTGAAGTAAGCGGAGAGGTGGTAACCAATGCGAGGCCGCGCTGGGCTCGAGGAGGAGAGGTGCGGTGGAGGCGAGGTGAGCGGCTATTTGCCTCGTGTGTCCGATGGTGGCGCAGCGAACGGCACTCACGTGATGCCACCAGGGCCATTCGCCTTTTGTCGTCTGCTAGGCCCTGGCAGAGCAGCTGCAGTTTCATTACTGTTTTCTCGCATACCCCTGGTGCTCCTCGATTGCTAAATGAACTTTCCGAGTAGTCTGAGTTTCATAGATGGCTTCCAGGGCAGCCAGCATTGCAGGTAGGTCAAGATACGTTTAGATTTAATGCATCTTCTATGCACCCACAATCATCGTCGTTGGAATCATACCCTCTGGTTACTAATGTAACTCATCGGTCTAGGTGGTCTTCGATGTTTCACTTACCTGAAAGCGCCAATGTCTCGCCAAGCGAGCTAGCGAGAGTCTACAGAACTTTGGAAGCGAAGCGCGACCAATTTCAGGGCTTATTCGCAAAACTTAGCGGTGTGTAAGCAGCATTTGAACAAAATTCACACTTCACTCAAAACTGCAGCCATGTGGACGCGCGTGTACAAAAAGCTTGCCGACAAATAAAATTCATGTGCTCACCGACCAATACCCGTGTGATTAAGTTTACGCGTACGTTAAAGAACACATGGTGGTTGAAATTAATCCAGAGTCCCGCAATTCCTTATGCCTCAAAATCATATTGTGTTTTTGGCACGTAAAGCCACAGCTATTATTAACAACGAAGCCGTTTACGATATCGGTAACTTGTGCTCCGTTGCAAAAAAAAATTATCGTAATCATCAACAGGCACGCGCTTTCTTCATTCTTTTTACAGTGAAGCTGTTTGAGCTATCGGCAGCTTGTGCTCCGTTGTGCAAAACTGTTCAGGTGGGTATGCACCACAGAAATGAGGAAAGCCACACTACCATGTACAGCACGTGCGAGTGTCGAACAAAAAAAGAACATGTGAAAAAGAGAGAGAGAAATGCAAGAGATAAAAAATAGAGACAGAGAGAGAGTGATAGAAAGAAGGGGGGAAGAATATAAAGACATTAAAGAATAAAAACACAGAAATACGTAGACAGACAGAGAAAGAAAAAGATAATGAATGCGATAGAAAGAAAGAAAGGAGGAAGAGAAATCTAGAGAGCCATAAAGGGAATAAAGACAAAAAAGCCGGCAGATCCCACGCACTGTGGGAATCGATGTAATGCGAAGCAGCCAGAAAGGAGCAAATCATGCTTTACATAATTTGCATGTCATGTTTTACATGTTACGACCTGTCATTTATGTTCATCATACAGTCACGTCACGCAATACCAAATTTGGTGTATATCAAGCTAACGAAACGGCCGCGAGCGCGCCATGAGCGTGGAATGCAAGTCATGTCGCTCATGAAATGTCAGGATTTCCATATTACGGCTTGTCATTTATGTTCGTCATACAGTCATGTCACTCAATACCAAATTTGGTGTGTCTCAAGCTAACGAAACGGCCGCGAGCGCGCCATGAGCGTGGTATGCAAGTCGTGTCGCTCATGACAAGTCATGATTTCCATATTACCACTTGTCATTTATGTTCGCCATACAGTCATGTCACTCAATACCAAATTTGGTGTATATCAAGCTAACGAAACGGCCGCGAGCGCGCCATGAGCGTGGAATGCAAGTCATGTCGCACATGACAAGTCATGATTTCCATATTACCACTTGTCATTTATGTTCGTCATACAGTCATGTCACTCAATACCAAATTTGGTGAATATCAAGCTAACGAAACGGCCGCGAGCGCGCCATGAGCGTGGTATGCAAGTCATGTCGCACATGACAAGTCATGATTTCCATATTACCACTTGTCATTTATGTTGGTCATACAGTCATGTCACTCAATACCAAATTTGGTGTATATCAAGCTAACGAAACGGCCGCGAGCGCGCCATGAGCGTGGAATGCCAGTCATGTCGCACATGACAAGTCATGGTTTCCATATTACCACTTGTCATTTATGTTCGTCATACAGTCATGTCACTCAATCCCAAATTAGGTGTATGTCAAGCTAACGAAACGGCCGCGAGCGCGCCATGAGCGTGGAATGCAAGTCATGTCACTCATGACATGTCATGATTTCCATATTACCGCTTGTCATTTATGTTCGTCATACAGTCATGTCACTCAATACCAAATTTGGTGTATATCAAGCCAACGAAACGGTCGCGAGCGCGCCAAGAGCGTGGAATGCAAGTCATGTCGCACATGACACGTCATGATTTCCATATTACAACTTGTTATTTATGTTCGCCATAGAGTCATGTCACTCAATACCAAATTTGGTGTATATCAAGCTAACGAAACGGCCGCGAGCGCGCCATGAGCGTGGAATGTAAGTCATGTCACTAATGACATGTCATGATTTCCATATTACGGCTTGTCATTTATGTTCGTCATACAGTCACGTCGCGATATACCAAATTTGGTGTATATCAAGCTAACGAAACGGCCGCGAGCGCGCCATGAGCGTGGAATGCAAGTCATACTTTTCATGACAAGTTAGTCATGATTTTCATAATATGACCAGCCATTTATGTTCGCCATACAGTCATGTTATGCCATATCAAATTTGGTATTAATCCCATTAACGATACGGCCAGGAGAGCACAAAGTCATAGGCGGCTAGATAGATAGATAGATAGATAGATAGATAGATAGATAGATAGATAGATAGATAGATAGATAGATAGATAGATAGATAGATAGATAGATAGATAGATAGATAGATAGATAGATAGATAGATAGATAGATAGATAGATAGATACGCTCAAAGTCGCCGAAGTTCGCTAAGAAATGCTTTGCATTTAAAAATGATAAAAAGACAGAGAAGTACAGACAGAGAGGGAAAAAATCACGCCATATCCACGAAGTGAATGATGATGAGTGGGCGAAGCTCGATCGTTTTCATCCATGGCAGAAAGAGAATGTGTGGTCTGGAACGCGCTTATACTTCATGGTCATCAGCGTCATCGTCATCGTTATCACGTGTAGTGGGTACATTCCACTATACTGGAACACGCTTATACTTCATCGTTATCACGTGTAGTGGGTACATTCCACTATACTGCGTCATCGTCATCTTTATCACGTGGAGTGGGTATACCTACCTTCTACAACTAGTACTACTACTACAAAGGAACGCGCTTATACTTCATGGTCATCAGCGTCATCGTCATCGTTATCACGTGTAGTGGGTACATTCCACTATACTGGAGCGGCTACTACATACATACATCGGGGACGCACGACCCACAGCTTAAGGAGCTTCGCCCCTAAAAGAGCGAAACAAAGAAAGACAAAAGAAACAGGTGTAGAGAAAAAGGTAGAAAGGAAGAGAAAGCGATAAAGAGAAGGAGAGAACAAGAAAAGAAAGAAAGATGGAAGAACTGTAGAAAGAGCGAGAAAGAGAAAGAAAGAAACATGCAAAAAAAGAGGTACAAGAAACATCAGAAAGAAAAATATTCACAGCATATCAACGAGGTGAATGAGGATGAGTGGGGCGAAGCTCCGGAGGGAATCATCGAGCGCGCGCTGCCTCAGCCTTGCGCGCTCTACACTCCGCAGCCTTATCATCCATCCGGCGACTCCGAGCGAAAGAGAAAGCGCGCCAAGAGCGAGCCGGCCCAGCTTACGGGCGTTGTCTCTTGTCTCTCCTTGACAATGGCGCAGTCGTCGAACATGAAGCTTTGAGGCAGACGCCACCTGTGCCCGTGCGTCCTCGGCGTTCCGGACAGGCCCTCCCAGGAAAGCCGGTCCACGCTTCCTCGGCCATGGAACCCGCCCACCTGCCACCGCACCAACCACAGTTCGGGGACAGCGTCTATGCCTCCTCGTCACCCCGTAACCTTCCGGCTCTGCGAACGCCGACTGGGGACGGCGTCCAGGCCTCCTTGGCAGCTCAACTTTCATTCATCGGCGCCGCGATACCAGTTCACGCTACGGCACCACACGGGCTCCTCTCGTCTGGGAACGTGGTTAACGCTCCCATCGGCGCGGTCCTCCGGTGCTCGACTCCGAGTACCGCGTCGGCCCGGCGATCCCAATTATAACAGCGTCATCTATCCTCTTTAATCGTCAACTATACGAAAACCACTAACGCCATCTAGTGATATTATTTCCAAGGACATATACACACAACGCCATCTAGTGAGCAATTCTTAAAACTAACTAGAAGTGGCTACTACAACATACTATTACAGAGGAGGGAACGACCCACACCCCTAAGGAGCTTCGCCCCTAAAAGGAAGAAGAACAAAGAGAAAAATAAAGAGAAACAAGGAAGACCCTCCAGCTGAGTTCTTCCTTGAGCCTTGGCACCACTAGTGCCATGCTGCCATAATTTATTATTATTATTGTTGCTGTTGTTCTCGTTCTTGTTATTGTTGTCGTTGTTGCTGTTGTTTGAGGAGGCCCCTCGCAGCCCATAGCAGTTTCCTTCATCACTGTGTCAGTCAAGCCTCCCGATTTAATATCACTGGGAAAGTAAGTTGCTGGCTCGCTTTCTACCGGGACACCCGTGAAGACGACCTTCCGGGAAAGGTGTCGTCCGTGAAGAAATCAGTTATTATGTCCGACTTTGGCTGCGCCAAAATTATGGGGTGGTCCAAGCTTGAATAGGTAGCGCAAGAGCATACCCCGGAAAAGATTGGTGTCATCCGCCATTTGTCCTATCCTACCTCTGAACCTCTCAATAGCTTTTTCGTCTTCTCCCCTTTCCGTGTCTCTTCTTCTTTCATATGTTAATTGGAGTCTGAAACAAAAATCAAAGCTTGGGGCCGAGTCAGAATGGACCCAGACATTCTGTGTGGCAGTCAGGTGTTCTACCACAAAGCGACGCCAGTGTTTGAAACTACACTAGAAAAGGACTGGGCCCATATTGTGTCATATATTGCGCGGCAGATGGGTAGAATCGCACCAGGTCTCACACCATGGTGATTGCTAAACGAGTGAGTGGTTTAAAAAGGCGCAGGCGTTACTAAGGGCTCAGCAATATTTCACTATCATCATCAGCCAGAGCTTCAACAAATTGTGCAGCTACGTAGCTGCGTGAATTGCCTTGGCGTTGCGCAGCTCTTACTTTTAAATTTTCTATATTTCTCACTTTTAAGTGAAAAAAAGCGAGGGACTTTTGTTACTTTGCTAATTTGCAAGTCATGCCGTATCGATGAATAATGACATCTTGGTTACTCGGCAACTGTACTAGCAGTAGCTACCATAGCAAAGTTTCTAATGTCAAATGTCATGAGGCCAAGACGTTCCCGTACTCACGGCACGGTTGAGGTATCCACCCAGAAGCGAAGTATGACAGGCAAACAGGAAGCATATGCGAATGTGGCTGGAAGCACTATTGCATTCTACACTTGGTTGCGAACCCCAGGCATCCCCTCATTTTTGTATTTTTGTTTATTCAACGGTGCGTCCGTACGAACGCGCCGCAACGCGCTCCCCTCGCCGCAGGTGTTGGAGCGGCGCCAAGTAGGTCACGCCGCAGCTGCGCGTTGACGTCACGCTCCCCCTCGCAGTGCGCGCTGACGTCACTCTCTCCCTCTACTGCCGCGCGCTCGCCGCAGCGCCCGCAGCTGCCGCCTGACGCGCAACGCCAAGACCTACGCCAGCCATCGCTTCAAACGAATCTTCCAGCGCTCACCGCAGCACCCGCGTTAGCACCGTTCAACCCGTGCCGCCACCCGTGTGCAACGCTGCTGCTTCGCATCCCACCAGGGTTCCCTTTGGGAAGATGGTGTAAATGTTTTGTTTATTCAACGCCCCTAAAAACGTTCTTGGCCTTGGCAGAGACTGCCTTCCCTACCCACAGTAATACGACCTGGTAGCAAACTTGTGTACAACTCGTGTTTGCCGCACACTTGTTGCTTTCTGCATTACGCCCCAGTAACAAGCCAGATCTACAATCCACCCCATCTTGTGGAAGCTGAATATATTGTACCACGGTGAAGTTCACAATTTTGTAGCTCGATCTCACTAACTGCTCTCCTGAGCTGCGTTCCCATGCCTCGGTACCAATCCCGTCACTCTAACTGCCCACAGGTTCTCTGTTCTAAGCATTAGGTGGCCAGCCAAAGTCCATTTATTTCGCTGAATATGAACTAGGATATTATTCGTTGTTTTCTTACCCCTTCACCCCTTCTGCTTTCTACAGAACTTACATGTTAGACCTAACATTTTCTGATGCATTGCCCGCTGTGTGGTTCTTCATGTTTTCCCGAATTTATTTGTTATCCACCATGTTTCAGCCCCATGTTGTATAAGTGGCAGTATACAATCATTTTACACTCTGAGTTTTAAGGCCTGCGGCAATGGCGCTTCGTGACTTCAGAAGACCTCTGATATTCGTTCGATCCCATACTTATTCTTTCAGGAATTTCCTTTCCCAACTTCCCACCTCCGCATTGCTAGTAACTGGCCTAGACGTACATACACTTGCCCAGACTCCGATGACGGGTTGCCACTCGTCAACTCCCGGTCTTTCTTGAGGATTTTAAATGCAGGCGTTCGTTTTGTGTAGGGATGAGAAAAATGCTTTAAAATACCACGCCGGTGCTCCTGAGGAACACTTCGAGAACTTTGCTGCGTTGCCCAATCGGAAAAGTCGCGTTTAAGTTGAGAGGAGGTAGCAGCTCATTGGTAACTGCCCTGAAAATACCAAAAACTGTTTGAAACTGACGAGCTGGGAGCTCCTCTGAGGGCAAATATGGCGTAGAGTTCGACACGTTTCCTGACGGCAACGTGTACACCTGTAATCACCATGGCTCGAACGCATATATCGAGCATTGTCCCCTCCACAGCCACTTTTTAACAGCATCGAGATTTGTTTACATTCGTGGCATTTTGCTGCTCAGAAAGCTAACTGGAACAGTGCCTCTCTTTTTATGCTTTATCCTCTTTTTTCAGACAAAACATGACGGACCTACGACCACACATGTAAGTATTTCGACGCATCTTGTGACTTTACAGTACGAGTATCAGATAGCGGCGGAACACGCCACCTAGCCATTACTAGTAATATGTTCTTTGACCACCTGTCAGATGACCTCTATTGTCTTCTTTTTGGCCTTTTCTCTCCTCTATCCCAAAACACCACTATGCGCCCCTGTAACCTTCAGTCTTATAACCAAATAAACCCAACAGTATATTAGGCCAGGAAAAGCATAGAGGAAAGTAATTGTCTTTTAAAGTAGTGTTGTAATTATGGCGTAACTGGGAATGAATTGAAATGGACGAAACATTACCGTTTTTGTGGGTGGAGTCCGAACCCACAACCTTCGAATTATGTGAGTTCGGATCGCACTGACCGACAGGCAAATGTTTTGTCCTTTTTCACCATCCGCAAGGCATGCAAAGTCGCCCTCGGCCTACCGGAATCCACCAGCACTGAGAGGTTACTTCAACTGGGAATAAACAATACTTCGGACGAATTAGCGGAATCGCAGAGAATCTCACACCTCGAAAGGCTCGCTCTCACCAGCACGGGAAGGCATATACTGCAAGAGTTGGGCATCACGTATCACCGACAGCATGGTGACAAGATCGACATACCTAAGGAAATTAAGAGAGAAGATACACGTTGCCACGGTTCCAAGAAATATGAACCCGATTTACAACCCAGGTTGCAGAAAAGCCAGAGCTACACTCCTACTGAAAGAATACTGCAACGATAAGAACACGCGTTTCACTGACGCCGCGCGCTATCCGGACGGACGACGGTTCGCTATCGTCGTGATTGACACAGGGAAAACGACAACACACGCAGCTAGTGTCAAGACCCGACACCCGGAGGTAGCTGAAGAAATTACCATTGTTCTGGCCATAACAGACGCTGAAACTCAGACTGTACTCAGTGACTCGCACACAGCAGTACGGAATTTTGCTAAGGGTAGGATTTTGATTGAAGCCCTTTGCATACTGGTGCATGCCGGCCAGATTTCCCAGGCTACCTTGATCTGGATCCCCGCCCATATGGGTGAAGTTTTCCTGCACTTCACCAACCTTAACGAGGCAGCGGACTCCGCCGCACGCGACGCGACAACCCGTGCAGGAGGCGATGGCCTTGTCGACGAGTATGCGGACCGGGATCGACTTACGGGATACAACGAACTGACCAAGCTGTTCTACTCGGCCCGGCGATGCTATCCTCCGCCTCCTGGAAATCTATGCAGAGCCCAAGCAGTTACCAGGCGACAGCTGCAAGCTAACACTTACCCTAACCACTGCTATATAACCGAATTCACCCTGAGATCTATAGCACCAGCACCTCTAAGGTCTGCCAGACAGACACAGCTACGCTTACGCACATGCTCTGGGAATGCGAGTATAAAGCCAAACGTATTAATCCCAATGTTCCCTCGGCGAGGTGGGAGGCCACTCTGCGCAGCTCCAAGCTCGCCGACCAACTCTGGGTAGTCCAGCAGGCCCGTGAAGCGGCGGAGAGGCAAGGCCTTGACGTCCCGACATGGGAGACCTGAGCCCGGACCATTAATCTGCCGGACAGTTAATAAAGTTTTTTCCATTCATTCAATTCATTTCAATTTACGCCGTATTAGTACGTTACAGTTAAAGAGAACAAGCAATGGCCTCTATGATTACCTTTGCATAACTGTGTTCAATTCATTTTGTTGTGCCTTACAAAGAAAAGAGCGCCTAGAACAAAAATTCCCCTTCCTGCGTTCATTCATAGCGAGGGCCTCGCCCCGGCAGACCTAATGTCTTAGGCTAGCATGTGAGCTTCGTTCAGTTAGCTGCTGCCTCGTGTAAAGCTCACGTGACGCCCACCTGCAGAAAGAGTGTTCCACACTCGCCGCCTTGGCTACGGGTGGCGCTACAACAATCCCAGGCATTACACGTACAGAAATACCCAATCAAGTGGACGGGGAAGCGCCTTCCGTCGTAGTGTGATATAAGGCCGGACGCGTAATTCGAAGGTTATGGGTTCGCATCCCACTGACGAAAAGGGCGCCTTTACGTCTACTTCAATTCATTTCAATTTAGGTGACAACTACTACGCAGCAGCTAAATACAATTAATGTCCCCTATCATTTTCTTCGTCTAATAGTCTGTTCGATTCATTTGGTTCTACCAAAGACGCGAGCTCCTCGAAAAAAAAAACTAAGAAACCAGATCCCGCTACTTTACTCTGGTCTTTACGTATCTTGAGCTGTTAAGTTATATGCATACTCGGAAATAGGAGTCCTACCACCCGAAATGAGCATCGCGGACATACCGAGGCCCAAATCGACGGAAATGCTAAAAACACAACCCGATGACAGCTGACCGTAAACACATGGGAGGGAAGATCATCTAAAGCACTCGGCCACAAATTTTAGTCTGATGTTACGGGGGTGACGAGTTCGAATCTCCTATCGCCCTCTTTTTTCTCATTAACCAAGCGAGGCAATGCGCAATAGATTGTTAACATATTCCTTGTCAGTGGCCCTTTGGCCGGATAGGCACCTGACGGGCCCAAACTTCTTGTGATATCTGCCTCACCAGAACAGGAATGGGCCTCCCTGGTGCGGTATCTGGCCAACACCTCCCAAATTAATGTCTCGACTGAACCCTGGCCCTCATACTTCAGGAGCTGCCGTACATCCGACCAAGGTATGGTCGAAATTGTGAAGTAGCCAAGGGTACTAAACAGTGATTCAGACCTTTATGCATTTCTCTAAAAAACTGGGAACACTATCACCAACAGTGTTCAGCTATTTATTTAGTAGCTACGAGCTTGGTAATCCTTTCCAAAGTCAATTTTCACTAGGGAGTCTGTCGCCCTGCTTGCCTTGGTTCTCTTGTGAGTGATCGTGCAGCTCTATATGCAACGTATCGTCAACGGTGGTCACCTTCTTTCAGCAAATTGGCTCTTTTCTGGCCAGGCTTCAACTCTAATGATTTCAGAATTTCGGCACGTGCGCTACTGCCATCAGTAAACGAAAGAAGAGCAACCAAAGACTCCGAAGCGTAAACAACGACAGCAAAGACTGCAACGCAATTTCCACCGCTCAACACTTCCACCGTACAGTGTGCACGCACAATCCTGTCTAACTGCATTACAAATAATATTCATGTTCATTAGAGTATATATGTTGTCACCCTGCCCGTGATTCGCCTCGAAGGACGCTGAAAAGGCATGGAGGGTCGACAATCAAGAGCTTGCGGGTCAGCGTTCGGCACCTTAGTACGTCACCGGCATTTGTTCGCATTTACAAGGGAAATGTATTGGTTACCACGAAATTTACGCTTGCTGAAGACCTTTCTTGCGCTCAGCATCTCAACTTATCGACATGCACGGCAGGCACAAGGTGTAATGGAGCTAGGAACTAAAAGTTTTCGAACAGACGTGCTCTAAAGAGAACAATTGCGAAAAAAAAAGGCCGCACAGCGTCTTCAGACTGCCTTAGAAGTTACCCGACGATTACTTATATACAGGTGACTCCAGAAAAGCATTTTACTATCGTACAGGACGTTTTTCTTTGTAGAAAAATGGACCGTAAGCACGGAGCGCATATGAGTGACTTACCCTGGGACGCGTGTTTACTCACTACTTGCTTTAGGAAAAGCTGGTTTTCAGCCCCAAAAAACTTTCTCAGAAAAGAACGAATATAGAAAATATGCACAAATGGACAAACTTTCAGAATTGCATAGAAAAAAATGGTATTTTTTCAAAATTCTTGCCTTATCCTGTGCCCTTAAGTTATGTGCTGCCTGCGTAGTCGCCTTGTCATGAAATACTTCGTAAGCACGGGTCTCCCTATCCGGAGGTGCACTGGGGGACGGGGGCGGAGGCACGTTTCTTTTTGTCGTTTGTTTCCTGACGCCATTTCCGTGTCTCTCCCTTTTTTTTTCTCCCCCGCGCGGAGCAGCTGCATGTTTCTGTAGTCATTCTCGTTGCTTTCTTCTTTTGTTTTCCTTTTCTCGCGCGGGTATAGAGAGGACTGTACGGAGCGTGGACTGGCGTTGACTCGACAGCGCCGACGGGCATACACGGGCGCATTTGATCACAGGTTTGATCGCCACTTAGTCAGAGGTGCGGCAGCATGGATTTGTCCAACTTCCGAGCCAGACTAGATCCGTGTCTGCTCTGATAAAAGGTGTCCGCGCGACACCGGTATGGTTTGAAAGCAAACTCGACGGCACGCAGAAGTTCGAGCCATGGTGGTAGCGGCTAGTTATGACGGTGGATTCGCAGGTCGTTGGAGGCGCACATAATATTTCCAAACATCTTGTCGTGATTACTAACATAATTAAGTCTCCTGCGTTCCCGAAAAATCTGTTTTGGAAACTGGACGCGCTAGAGCGTTCGCGAGACGTCAGCTGAGTAACGGACTCTGGAATGAAACTAGCTGCCACTCGTACGTTAATTCGCATGCTCTGGCGGAGCCCCTGATTACAGGGTTCTGAACGCATGACCGAAGAGGAATGGAGCTGTGCGCTAAGGAGCTAGAACTTCTGCATCAACTCAGGGCCGACCAGAGAGTCCGCGACGCGGCGTCAGGTTGAGGCTCGGCCTACCCGTCCACGCTACCCGTCCCGATCGACGTGGGAGCGGCCCGCTGCGCTACTGCCTTGAGCGACAGCTTTCCTCAGGATATAAATAAAGTTCTCTGTCTGTCTGCTCGACGAGTTAGCTCGATGAGTGGAGCATTAGTTAATGCGCGCTGGAGAAGTCAGTACTTCAAATAGAATGCATCCAATGTCGACCGCATCCGGGATAAAGCATCGGCGGTCGTGCCAGAACCAGTACTCGGTTGTCTTGACATAAAACACGTACTGGAACGGTGGCTGGCAGGCTGGTCGTATGTCGTATTCATTCTTAATCCGTGCGTCGCAGGAACACGGACAACAAATAGAGCAATGTTGCAGGAGCAAAAGCAACAAACCGTGTATCATTGCCGTGTATCATTTTGTTGCCACCGTCAAACAGCTGTCACCACGATGGCTCGAATTTCTGCGTGCCATCGAGCTTGCTTTCACACCATAGCGATGTCGCGCGGACACTTTTGATCGCGATCAAGGCAGAGACAAATCTAGTTCGGCTCGAAAGTTAGCCAAATCGCAATTAAAAGTGACCATGCAGCCGCCCCTCAGACTAAGTCGTGATCAAACCTGCGATCAAATGCGCCCGTGTATGCCCGTAGGGCGCTGTCGTGTCTACGCCAGTCCACGCTACGCACAGTGCTGTCCCCACCCACGCGAGAAAGAGAAAAGAAAAGAAGAATGAATGAATGAATGAATGAATGAATGAATGAATGAATGAATGAATGAATGTGACCTTCATCAAAGGAAAGGACGACTCTTGGCCGCTGTTGGAGATGAGGTGGGAAATGGATAAAGGGAATAAAGGGTGATGAGCAGCTTCATGTCACGCCTTCGCACGAGTCAGGCGACCTCTCCTACACCACTCTAAACAGGCCACTTTGAATACCGTATATTGCGAGAGCTTTCTGTGGTTCATGGTCGGACTTCATTAAATTCCGTAGAGCGCTCATGTCGGCGTGCAGCAGATGTTGAATGCGCTGTCTGCCTTTTGAGAAAGCTGCGCATGTCCAAATCATATTCTAAATCTGCTCAGCACAGCGTCAGAAAGCAACGAGAATGACTTCAGAAACATGCGGCCGCTCCGCGCGGAAAGAACAAAATGTGGCTGATCCCTCTGATATAGGAATCGGTATAACACGAAAGTGAAACGTGTCTTCACAGAAGTAGCCCAATGTTTATTGCACATTGATATATAATGTCTATTGGTGTTCAGTGGCTACAGCACCCTTACATGTTGATGCACCCATGTTGACACCTGGTGGCACATCACCACAACCAACGACTCACTACCAGGATACACTTTACGGAGACACTACATTGCACGCACTTGAGCATCGCGCAAATCACACTTGGACCTAAGGCGTTCGCGAACCGTGCAAGCGAAACCGAACGGGTTTTCACTTAATCGTTTTTCAACTGACGGTTCGCTGCAGCAAAGGAGCGTGATTTGCGGGTCGGCGACCATCCTGTGGATGTGCTTGGCATGCGGCGTCGCGTTGGCGAGCAGCGTCCTGCTGATAAGTTGCTTCGGCGAAGATACGAACATTTCGGTCCTGCATCGGCGTCTGTATGGCAGCCAGTTGGGTCACGATGAGCTCAACTTCGCAAACGCGGAAGACAGAGTTCTCAGCTTGAGCCGTGAACGCGCGAAGGCCTCCCGCTCCCCCCATGGCGTGTCCATCGCAGCACCAAACCAACGCCTACCAAACTCACTTGCGTGACATTCGCCCGTCGACGCCGTTTTCTTTCGGCGGCGCTTAATGCAGCAGTTCTCGTAGTCGGTACCAAGGTACCATCGCACTCGTATCAGTAGACGGCGGAGATACACCATTGTTGCATATGGAAGCTGCACTACGCTGCGCACGCTGGCACAACGCGAAGGACGAAGCACGTAACTGCGTTGTCACCGAGTCAAATCAGAGCGTATAGCACGTCGCAATTAAAGCTTCCGTTTGTGGTCTGCGAAATTAGCTCCAGAAACTTTTCGGAGGTGATTGCGGAAGCAACGCTACACTTTGTTTCAAGTAGGGCCAACGCCACCTAGGCGGCGTTAGTAGGCCGCTCCGATGCCAGCGTCTGTTCGAATGATGGCGTCGACGCGCCGTAGCAGTCGTAGCGCTGAGGCTACCGCAGCGTTCTCTGTCTGTGTTAGTTGGTGTCATAATGCAGTACTTCTCTTCTCCGCTCTTAGGCGGCGGCACGGCCCCGAGAAACGAAGAGCGCCGGTACAGAGCGAAGGAGTGCGAGATATATAAGGCGCGTCTGAAGCGTTCCTCGCGAATGCGCCGATGGCTCAGTCGGTTAAGCGCCCGCATTCTATCGCCGTGGATCGAGAGGTCGTGGGTTCGATTCCCGGGACTTCCAATTTCGCGTAACTTTTTCTTCTGATTTCTTTCATTGTATTGTGTTCGTGGACCTTTTACAACATCATATCCGTGACGGAAATACGTCAGTGAAGTCTTGGTGGGCCCTGGCATAAAACAGTTTCGTGTTAAAATAAAGAAACACTAAGAGAAACGGGAATGGCGCCAGGAAACAAACAACAAAAGCAAACGTGGCTACGTCCCTCTCCCTCAGTGCACCTCCCGAAAGGGAGACCCATAGCACGCGTTCCAGGGTTGTTCACTTGTGGGGAGATTGTGGAATATGTAGAATAATCCTTTTCAAGTACTCCGCAGGTTTCGATCAGCGTCGCGATCCGAATTAGCTCTTGCGCCGGTTTCACTGTTAAAGGGACCCTGCAACACTTTTTAAGCATGGTCAGAAAACGCTGTCGATGGGTACTCAAGGCTCCTAAGAACACGCGAGCCAAACATTAAAGCGCTGCACGCGGCCTGCAGTTTACAATCAATTCTTAGGCCTGTATTCACAAACGCTCCTCGACTCGCAACTCGACCTCAAGGGATCCTTGAGGACCGTATCGCGTTGCGATTTCTGCAACGCAGAAAGTCTCAAAGATCCCTTGAGGTCGAGTTTCGAATCGAGGAGCGTTTGTGAATACGGGCCTTAAAGTCAGCTATTAATCGCTCTCTCTTCTTTCTACAAATGATGCCATATGCCCAAATGACCGTGCTATCTTCCCAAATTCACGGCCATTGGCTGACTTGAGCATCGTCAGCTGCATAGCTGGCCTGACCGCCGCGGGAGGCCGCCACGTGCCCGCGCGCGCGCTCGCGATCACCCTGAAAGTAAGCCGCGCGTTCGAAGAAAAAAAAAGTGCTGAAGGCCATGATGCGCCGTGAAGTAGCCTCTTTTCGCCGTGCCCCTCCCTCCCTCCCTGCTTGCCTTCCAGTGCGCTCGCCAGGACGAGAGAAAAGACAAAACAATTACAGCGTGCGACAAATCTCTGCAACAGTTACAGATTTGTAACTCCAATTTTTGCGGTGGAAATAGCTTCGCGAGGCAGTAAACGCCTTTAATGAAACCATTCGATAGCTACTTGAAAAAAGCCGGCAGATCCCACGCACTGTAGGAATCGATGTAATGCGAAGCAGCCAGAAAGGAGCAAATCATGCTTTACATAATTTGCATGTCATGTTTTACATGTTAGGACCTGTCATTTATGTTCGTCATACAGTCACGTCGCGCAATACCAATTTTGGTGTATATCAAGCCTAGCGAACTCGACGCAAGCGCACCGTGAGCGTGGCATGTAAATGGCGTTGCAGATGACATGCATGGCAAGATTTTCATGTTACCACCTGCCACTCATGTTCGTTATACAGTCATGTCACTCAACACCAAATTTGGTGTATCAAGCTAACGAAACGGCCGTGAGCGCGCCATGAGCGTGGAATGCAAGTCATGTCGCTCATGACATGTCATGATTTCCATATTACCACTTGTCATTTATGTTCGTCATACAGTCACGTGACTCAATACCAAGTTTGGTGTATATCAAGCTAACGAAACGGCCGCGAGCGCGCCATGAGCGTGGCATGTAAATCATGTTGTTCATGATATACACGTCATTATTTGCATATTACCACCTGTCATTTATGTTCGTCATACAGTCACGTCACTCAGTCCCAAATTTGGTGTATATCAAGCTAACGAAACGGCCGCGAGCGCGCCATGAGCGTGTCATGTAAATCATATTTTTCATGACAAATTAGTCATGATTTTCATGATATGACCAGCCATTTATGTTCATCATACAGTCATGTTATGCCATACCAAATTTGGTATAAATCCCATTAACGATACGGCCAGGAGAGCACAAAGTCGTAGGCGGCTAGATAGATAGATACGCTCAAAGTCGCCGAAGTTCGCTAAGAAATGCTTCGCATTTAAAAGTGTTTATGGGCTCCTTTAACGTGAAATATCTCATGACACAGAGCACGTACGAACAATGTCGACGAAACAAGAGACAGCACATTCTTTTTTCTTTGGTGACCTGCGGCGTATCGCAACTACTTCCAACCGAGGGAGTTCGCTTGCATTCGCCTTAGCGTTCCCGTATGAGCAGCCGCGGTTTAGGGCTCCCCGATGCAAGCGTTCGCTGCGACGTATCCTGTGATTTGCTGATGTGCAGCGCTACAGAGGTCGCGCCTCAAGGTGCCGCGTGTTACACACGTTCCCCCCATTGAAAACGCGCGATTCGGCTAGCTGTACTTTTTTTTTTAAGTAAGGGGCACTTTAGTGCCCCGGGTTGTCGTACAGTGGCGTAGCCAAGGGGGGGGTTGGGGGGTTCAAACCCCTCCGAAATTTTTCAGTTTTGCTTGCGTATATATGCACGCACACATACAAACGCACGCACGAACATACATAAAGTATGGTTGAACCCCCCCCCCCCCCCGAAAAAAATTTCTGGCTACGCTACTGTTGTCGTATGCTGTCGTCGTGTCATGTAGCTCGGCGTAAGCTGGCAAAACTGCGTATAACAGAGCCATTTGTAGCAATGCCTCTAGGGGCCTCTTAGGTACTTTTAAATAAATAAATAAATAAATATTGAGCGCGCGCTCACTATAATAAAAAAAGAGGAAGCAAGCGAGAAATTGGTAGAGAAAGCGAAAAAACAGGAAGAAAAAGACAAATAGGTAGAAATAAAGACAGAAAAAAGAAGAAAATCTGGAAAACAGAAAAAGAAAGAAAGAGAGGAAAAAGAAAGAGAAAACCGAAGAGAAACAAAGAAGGCTGCCCAGCTCCGCACTTCCTTCAGGCTTGGCACCACTGGGGCGAAGCTGCCTTAATTTTCGTAGAGCAGCCGCGCATAGACACATCACCCGTTCCCTAAGCCAACTGTTCTATTCTGCCTTGTCTTCCACCTCCTCGCGCTCGCCCTGCAAGCGCGAGGGGGTGGAGGTGGCCGGGCTCGGCTACGCTCCAACTTCGCCTGGACATTCCCAAAGATGGTTCCGGAGGCCGACATTGTCTATGTGGCAGCGGTCGCAGGTTGGTTAGGCGTTGCGGTCTGGCATATAATGCTGCCTAAGATGATGACTCTGGCTGCAGGATGGCGCTGACTCTGTTGTTGTGGCTTTATGTTTGAGCTGGTCGCGTAATGATTGTGGTCGCATGGCTTATCTAAACTGTCTTCATTCGGTAGTGTGTCTCGAACAGGCACATGCTTGCTGGGCGAAGTTACCGAGCAAGCTCGAACATGTCTGCACCCCACGTCACAGGTGTTCAAGTTCATATTCACCTCGCTGCATCTCCCTCCGATTTTGTTGACGCCTGGTTACCCCTATTTCAGTGTAGCCCAGTCGATCAGTGGCGGATCCCAAAGAGAAAACCACTAAGTAATGATCCATGAAGCCTTCAGGTGACACACTGGCGATCCAAATGAAGTGCTTCTTGTCGTAAGCGGGCTCGCGCGCTAGAGGGCAGGGATGACGGACATATGCTTCATTTGACTCGGGCGTATCGTTAGGCTCAGAATGCTTAGCTACTCGACTGATGAAACAGACTGCGCTTCGACGAATGCGGCCTCATCTACCGGCTTGACATCTTTAAGTGGTATGTCGCTTAACAGTAGATGAGCGTCGCTACATTCCTCCCATGGCTGCGTTGAAAGCGGAGTACCATGCTTTGACGCGGCAGGAAGGACCTCTTTTCCAGAATTCGCAGACATGTCAGGCTTCTGTTGTGGCTGTGCGTGAAGTGAGGGCCACTTCTCTGACTGTCGCTGGTGGAAAGAAGTCGCACTGACGTGTTCATATGGTAGTCAGCTTCGGGATGGCTTCTCCATCTGCTTTGAAAGGGATGTGGTCTCGGCGTCTGCCAGAAATGTTGTGGTGCCGGATACCGATGTCGAGTCCGACACCTGAAATGGTGAACATAGTGTCAGTTGTGTGTTTCTACCAGGGCAGGTTGTGAAACTGCCTGCCGGTGAACTGCGAGGTACAGTTGTAGCCTTGAGGGTGCCCCTCCTGAGCTCCGTCCTTTATAGCGCTCAGGTTGGACTGGGTGGTCGCCGAGAGATGGCAATGACTCCAGCTGAAAGCAGCTAGGATCTTAGTGCTTCATTCCGCCCAGGCTGCTGCCACACACCTTTATACTTATGCCACCCCGCGGCACCATTTCGAAGGCGTTCTATGGCCGCCCATCATTTCGGCGGCTCCGCCCAGGCCTCGGGAGATCCGAGAGCGTTGCCGGTCACCACACAATTGTCGGCGTCGTTCTGGAAGCCGTGGAACTCTGGTAGTTCGCAGAAAGGCGGCGATGGTTGGCGGCAGGCGCTAATGGGGGAGTGTGCCGACGCCAACAGCCCAGTTGGTATGAGAGCTCCGTGAGGCCACGCCGGAGCTCTCTACTGTATCTCGGGTGAGCTGGTTTGAAGGTCTTGTGGAGCGGTTGCAGCCAACAAAGCATTGATTGCGCAAAATTAATTCTAGCAAGGCTGCAGGAGATAGCTCGAAGTTGGACGCTGTCAAGGTGTCAATATTGACGCGCAGTTGAGCGATGCTGTGCACCAGATCAGCGGCGCTGTCGGGTGATCCGCACGCGGAACCAGTTTAGTGGTGACGTCCGAAATGTAGGAGGTGGCCGTAATGCTCACGTCGGCGGGGTCCTTGTCCGAGGAAGCTTGGGCAGCACTCAAAACGGTACAGATGCAGATGAAGCCCCAGGTGACAGGGTGTCGCTGCGGGGAGCCCTTATGGCGTTCCCGGGCAACAGGAGGCCGTGCCATGTCTCGGCGGTGCAGGGGTAAGCCTACCTTTGGGCCGCTGAAGAGCTCTGAACGCCGTCCTCGAATAGTGTCACAGGTGCTTCCGACACTGGTAAGGTCCCGGCGTCCATGATCGAGGAAGCGTGGACGGCTTTCCTTGGATGAAGAGACAGGTAATACCGATGAGCCACAGTACACGTGGCTTAAGCCCCACTGTTCGATTTTTGTTTACTGCGGCATTGTAAAGGAGGAGACAGACGCAGCACCCGTTCGCTGGGCCGGCTGTTCTATAATGCTTCGTTGTTCGCTTCATCGCGAAAGACGAGTTAGCCGGAAAAGGGACACCGAACGAATGGCTTGAGTCGCGAAACGTGCACTATTCAATTAAATTCAGTTTATTGAGACAAAACATTGCCTAGGTTGAACTATCTCAGAAACACTGTAACGATGATCTGAAGAAGCCTCGACGGGAGTGACGCGATATTTCACTGGGGATGTTTTCTCAGGAACAATGTAATGCCCAAGGAAGTGCTATTCAAACTTCTGACACAATGCGGCAGTATGAACAGGCGTTCAATGTAGTACTTCATCTCCGGAACGAAAGGTGACGTCGTGATGAGAGCTGTCATAACGTTGCTTGTGGTCTTGGTGACTGGCCTCCATAGGCGTGCGAACGGGAGGGGGGGGGGGGCAGGGGGGGGGCGGCCGCCCCCCCTAGTCACCTAAGATGGGGGTGATGCTAAGCCAGCCCCATACATTGACCTAATAGGGAGGGGGTCGCAAAGTCAGCCCCATACATAATAGGGAGGGGGGGCGCTGCGACGAACTTCGCCTCCCCTCCTCCTGAAGGAGAACCCTGCGCACGCCTCTGCTGGCCTCTGTGTTTGGGTGAGCACATTGTCGACATTCAAGTCTAGAGACGAACTGTTCCGATGCAGTTACAGAGGTTTTCTTTGGTACAATGGCAAAAGAGGCATCGATGGTCATTGTTGGCAACGTAGACGGGCTAGAAGGGGGAATATCTGGTAGTTAGTTCGACAGCGGTGTTGTGAGCAAACGCTAGGAATGGTAAAACCGTGTCCCAGTTGTCGTCATTTGATGCAATGTACATTGTCAGTTAATGTACGGTGGAATCGGTCTCTTGAGCCGCATGTTTGAGGGTGGTAGGCCAATGTCGTCTTATGAAATGTGCCACAAGTTCTCAATACTTCTTCGAGCACTGCGCACAGAAGACTCTTGCCGCGATCACTCAAGAACACGCGTGGTGCACCATGAAGCAACAGTGGCTTCCAAAAAGAAGGCGGCAATGTTTTACGAAGAACTAGCGCGTAGACAAGCGGTCACTGTGTATCCTGTGCATAGGTCGGCGAACTCACTCATGAGTCGACTCACTCGGACTCACTCAGACTCAGATCAAGCCATGAGTCTGAGTCTGAGTGAGTCCGGGTGAGCGATATTTTGGTGAGTCTGAGTCCGAGTGAGTCCGGCTGAAGAAAATTTTCGTGAGTGTGAGTCCGAGTGAGTCCGGCTCAGAAAAATTTTGGTGAGTCTGAGTCCGAGTGATTCCAAAGCGCAAGATATATTTCTTGAGTGAGTCTGAGTGAGTTCCACTTTTTTGCCGACCTGTGGTCCTATCCAGTCATCTTCTGCATTACTATAAGCCTTGCCTGGATTCACGTTTTTACTCACGCCTACTCACACCGGTTCCAAAGCAGTGTGGTTCATACACCATTTCAATATTTATTGATCAGAGGCGCGAATTACGCAGGGGGGTCGCGTGACCTCACCCCCCTCCGCCAACTCTTCAAGGGAAATTCTTCATAAATATGTTATGTTATCATCTCTTTCAATAAAAATGACCTTACTGGTTTGCGAGCACTCATAACTCGTATTAGAACGGACTATATCAAAAGGCGTCAAGAAGAGAACGGATTACGCGAGATATTTGTGTTAAAGCGCATTGACACCATGGTCGAAAAAGCTAATTCTGGGCTAACGGACTCATGAGTCGACTCACTCGGACTCACTCAGACTCAAATCGAGTCGTGAGTCTGAGTCTGAGTGAGTCCGGGTGAGTAATGTTTTGGTGAGTTTGAGTCTGAGTGAGTCCGGTTGAAGAATATTTTCGTGAGCGTGAGTCCGAGTGAGTCGGGCTCAGGAAAATTTTGGTGAGTCTGAGTCCGAGTGAGCCCTAAGCGGAAAATATATTTCATGAGTGAGTCTGAGTGAGCTCCAAAAGTTTTGCCGACCTATGATCCTGTGAGATGATGGACAGCTGTTACTATCCATCGATGACCTGCTGGTGTTACGGGAAGAGGTCTAACTATGTCTATTCCAACAATGGTAAAATGTGTCTCGGGGCGTAGGATAAACTGTAACAGGCCAGCAGGAGGTGAAGGTGGTTGTTTCTGGCATTCACAAAGCGCACAAGAAGCGACATAATTGACCACAACGGTAGAAACGCCAGGACAAAAGAAACGGCTACTAATGCGGTTGTAAGTTTTGTAGAAACCCAAGTGGCCAGCATATGGGTCATCGTGCGAAGCTTAGTTAACTTGCCTACGCAGTGAAAATAGAAGTACCGGTACCCACCGACGCACATAGGTATTGAAATATTCTCATGTCGTTTCAGTTGTATCGGTGTTGCTTACTGAACGTAGGGCAGCAGGGCTTTTGCCAAACACGTCGTTTGGACTCGCTCTCCACAGAGATGATGATGATGATGATGATGATGATGATGATGATGATGATGATGGCTTGTATGTATGGCCCGCACCCACTCTGGGGGGATTGGCCAAGAAACGAATATTTTATAGACAAAAGTGATCACACATAAATTGTATTACTAAAAAATTATAGAATTGTTAGAATAAATTAATGATGCTAATTTAGTGATTTGATGTCAAAACCGCCCTGATTCAGCACGTGCCCTTCTGTCTTTCATGGCCTGTGTCCCTGCCCCTGCATTTTACCCACTACTGCATGAGGCAATATTCGCAATGCCCATAGACTGCCGTGCCATCCAAGCGGAACTCAGGAGCGTCCTTTCGAGGATGGTTAATAGACGACACAATGGCAGCTCTACGCCGTGGCTCCCTTGTTCGGCTGTGCTAGCCTCAGTGTTAACGCGTTAGCAAGGAAGGAACACTACGACTTGGCATGTTTCCTGCATCAGTGAACAAACCGGGCCCTCCTTGAGACGATAAATCTGATTCGTTCTGGCGAGACGCGAAGTAAATGCGTGGCAACTCACGCTTTCAATGATAGCCAACAGCGTACACATATCAGCTTCGCGAGGTTTTCTATAGCGATGTAGGTTAGTTAAATTTTATCGCCTGACCTTTCCAGTTGAAACTCACCTCGTTTTACTTGCATATAGCATTCGTCAGTGCTTTAGTAGTGCATGAATCCCATAACATTGTACGCGGGAAGTCGCGCAAGCTCGCGAGCAATCTGAAATTGGTCAGCGCTACGCCACTTGTTTTTTGTACATTTGTTGATAGGTGACAGCACACTGCAAGCGACTTGCTTGTTGACCGGTTTGAGAGCAAAATGTTCTCCGCGCCCAGTTAACGTGGTAACGCGGAGTGGTTGAAGTCATTCGGCGGAGGAAATTCTTCGGATTGCTTTCATCAGGAATGTTGAAAGAGACCACCTTGACGACGAGGATTTTTCACTGGACGTAGAAGGCTGTGAAAGCACCGAGAGTGACAGCGACGGTGAACGATCTGCTGCTAACTCACGAGGAGCAAGTTGCACTTCGCGTCCCCTCGTGCGTTGATATTTTTTTCGCTCTCGTGAGTCACTTTGATTGTATTTAATGTATAATATCCTTCAGCGAGATCAAAATAAACTCACAGTTCTTCTTGTGCATTGCATATAGCGCAATTATTGTGGATTGAGCGCCGATTGACGCGAACACGCTCGAGCTCGAACAGAGCGATGAAACGTGCAGTCACTGCCACAGTCCGCGCCTCTCGATCGTATAACTTTTCCTGTAAAAGTAAGAACCATTTCATCATTTCCCTTTGTAGGCTGGAATCTTCGCAAGGTCTATAGACCCCGTCATAGATACATCTTAGCTTATTAGTTTCACCAGCGCCAACCAACTTTATGAAGTACAGTTGAGTGAGTCGGGGCGGCGTAGCAAGAAAGTTCACTTACACGTTCTGTTGTGTAGTAATGCAGGTAATGTACAGGGTCCGTCAAAATTTCCCATAAGAATCCATGTATTCCTGTGGAAGCGTGGGCTGTAATCTTCACGGACCCTGTGCACCAGTATGCAAGCGCGCAGTGTTTTTCAATGAGTGTTGCCCATTCATTTATGTAGCTATAGTGGTTTCCTTTGCTTACGAGACTTTTCTTTATGCGAAATTTTCAGACTTGGAGCGCTTGAATCAAAGTAATCTTCTTCGTTTCAACTGCACAACCCGTTATGAACCTTCGACGAATGGCGTCGAAATCACACGCTTTTACTATGACAGTAAACAAAAAAAATGCAAAATGGTCAAAGTTTCAAGAGGCGATGAGTACTTTCCCACACTGCGTAACTGCCTCTTCATGTGCAACGCAAGTGAGTTCCTAATTCCCTTTCTCTCTTTCTCGCTTATTCGGGTTTTGGAAGTATATTACATGAACATATATAAAACAAGTTAAGGCATTGCTGATTAGGGCTTAAAGTCAGGGAAGGGCTGGCAGGGGGCTGGGGCACAAGCACGGTGTAAGATATATAGTATCTAACACCATGGGCACGAGTGCTTGGGTAGGGCTTTTGTACGAATAATTAGGGCGGACAAAGCCTCATCTTACGTGGCGATCAACCTTGACCTTACACATACAGAGCACCTCACAAACACGTAGCACGTACAAACAAGTCACCGTTGTCGACGAAGAGGACACCCTCCTAATGAGCGAAGGCAGGATTGAAACCATGACCGTGGTAAAATCACTGCTTTGACTAATTTTCACAATTCAAAGTTCGGACGGACGTGGTGTTGCTTGCCGTGCATATTCTGCTGGTGCACATTCTGTAAACGTACTAGTTAGCAGACCCGTAGCCAGGGGGGGGGGGGGGGCTAGGGCCCTTCCCCCTTTCCCCTTAAAATTCGGATTGAGTGGGGTGTTGTACCGAGAAAAAATAATGAAAATAGGGGGTTTTCAATTTTCAACAGGTGGGCCCCCCCCTGGAAAAAAATTTCTGGCTACGGGCCTGCTAGTTAGCTTCGTTTCCTGAAAATGGGAGCATTGTTTGCCAAAAAGAAGTAAAATATCAATTATGAAATCCTTTATCAGGTATTTTAATTTGTGTATTTGTAAGGCTCACGCCAGTGTTTTAACGAACCAAATCCATCTTGCAAAAAAAACATGGCTGATCCCTCCGACGTAGGAATCGGTATAACACGAAAGTGAAAAGTGTGTTCACAGATGTAGTGTTCATTGTGTAGTGATTATGAGAGTTTGTACAATTTCTATTGGTGCTTTACAGCTATAGCATCGTTTGACGTGTATGCACCCACGTCGACGCCTAGTGGCACGTCTCCATCGCGACGACTAACGCACATGATCATGATTTAACCATTGTGGTAGTTGAACTTTTTAACCTACACCTGGACACAGCGTATCGCGCATCGCGCGCAAAGATGGCATCAACAAGCCCGTAATAAACACTAGTACTGTGCACTTCAAAGCGTCGTCATTTAAGGAGAGAAACGGCACGGCATGCGCTCCCATGTGATGCGGTAACCTACGCCTGTGCTCATGCATTGCGCTTCAGCAACACGGGAGACAGAGCTTGAGCCGCGAACGCGCGCCGGCGTTCAGCGTCCCGCTGGGCTCCGTCTCGCTCCACCAAGGCACCACATTCTTCCGTCGACATCATTGCCTTTCTGCACTGCTTACTGCAGCAGTTTTATAAGTCGGTGCTATCGCACTCAATGTAGCCGGCGGCGAAACGGCACGGCATGCGCTCCCATGTGATGCGGTAACCTACGCCTGTGCTCATACATTGCGCTTCAGCAACACGGGAGACAGAGCTTGAGCCGCGAACGCGCGCAGGCGTTCAGCGTCCCGCTGGGCTCCGTCTCGCTCCACCAAGGCACCACATTCTTCCGTCGACATCATTGCCTTTCTGCACTGCTTACTGCAGCAGTTTTATAAGTCGGTGCTATCGCATTCAATGTAGCCGGCGGCGAAACACCGTTGATGCATGTGGAAGCTGCACTACTCCGACAACGAGCCGTTACACGCTAACACAAAGCGAAAGGCAAATAGCATAACTAGAGTGACACATACCTGCGTCTAAGGTGACTCCCCGATGCTAGCGCAGTTGGTGTTTGTTGCTGCTATCGAGGCGCTTTAACCATGACCTCAGAGATTGCACGCCGGCGCGCAATCTCGGGCGTCATGCTTTAACTGCGTCGTTGACGAATCGTTCAATATAGGTGCCGCATAACTTCTCTTCATCGCTCACAGACGGCGGCATCGTCCGGCCACGCCAACAGAGATAACCGAGAGAGATTTTGTGAGAGATATAAGGCGCGTTTGTAGGCCGCCCTTCACCTGTCTCTTTAGCTCAGTCGGTAGAGCGTCGGGCGCATACCGTCGTGCGCCGAGGAGTCGGAGGTTCGATTCCGGGTGGGGGGAACATTTTTATAAAAGTATTTCTCATTTGGTAGCGTACATTTTACAACGTCATATCCGTGACGGAAATACGTCACTAAAGTCTCGGTGGGCCCCGGCATAAAACACTTTCGTGTTAAAAAAGTCACAGTTTCACCGCAAGGGTGAAGCAACGAGTGCGATAGCAAGAAATTGGAATGTACACGAAGAACGACAAGCAGCTCAAAACTTGCAGAGCGCCACTGAAGCACAAAGAGAAGGATGCTCGAAAAGAACGCACAGGTATACACAGAACAATCGTGAACTAACAACTGTCACAGTTGTTACGTCTTTGTGTTCGAGCAGCGCGCTGCAAGTGTCGACCACGCAGAACCCGGTGCTCTTAGATATTTAGGTTTACAGTGAATGCTGTTATGAGATCACAACAAGGGTGCCGTAGTTATCCGCCGCCGCCGCCGCCGCCGCCGCCGGTGTCCGTAACAACTATCACACGAAATAAGCAAAAAAAATTAAATAAGAAAAAAAATGTCCAGGATGGAACGGGGTTCGAACCTGGGTCCGCTCCGTGCCATCCCAGTGTTCCACCACTGAGCCTTACCCTCCCTATACAGAGTAGCATGTCAGCGCTATATAGACGCCGGCAAAAATCTGTTTTTTCTAACAAAGAGTCTCTCTCTCTCTCTCTCTCTCATGACGGTGTTCGAAACTCCTGCGCACAAAAACCCTATGCAAGCGTTGTTCGGAATTAACTGCGTTAACATACGCAGTACAACGTGGTAGAAGAGCAAAATAACAACCGGGCGTCACACAATATGAATTGCATTACGAGTGGGTCTTTTAATGCTTCCAACTCATTATGAAAGGGCTCAGCCACAATTCTTCATCGTCATCAAGCCACCGAATCAATTAATGGAGTAGTGACTACCTTGCAAGCGTACTTGTATTAGTAGCCCCAAGAGGTTTGCTACGGGCTCTAGAAATGGCGCTTTTCCAGCTTTCGCTGTGACTGTGCGGCGCTTTCCACGCAGGCTTGGCGTTTTTCTTTTAAACTGCTGCGTGTGCAGTGACCCCTCTGCGTATACTGCCACGCGGTGGCGCCTGACGCAAGGTGTGCGTAGAGTTACTGTATATAGCTCCTTTAGCATTATACAGGGACGATAGGTGCGCCAAGCGTTCTTTCTTTTAAATGCGAAGTCTTGACAAACCGCAGGCACCTTTGAGCGTTTCTATCTATCTATCTATCTATCTATCTATCTATCTATCTATCTATCTATCTATCTATCTATCTATCTATCTATCTAGCTATCATCGCCTACGTCTGGGTGCTCTAGTGATCGCCCCTTTAACTTCGTGTAGACCAAAATTGGTATGGGAGGGTAAAAGAAATTGAGGAATATGACTGTCTGCTCACGACATAAATAACGTGAAAATTTTGTCGTGTACGTCCTCAAATCCTTTCCTTCAGACACGTGTGGCCCATACCCGTATACGACGGGCCACGGTGCACGGGTATGTGCCACAGGTTTATATCTACCCCAGTTTATATCTACCCCGGAACGGCGAGGACAGACATTAGTAAGTTAAATGTGAGAGCGTTAAGAGCAACTGACATCGGCAGCGTAGACCCGGTAAATGCAAAGAAAAAAATCATGATCTCAGCAGGAATCAAATCCAAGCGTTCCTGCGCGGATTTCAGGATATTGCCGGCCACAGAGCCATGCCAGGTCTTGAAACTGCTTTGGAAAAAATACACTATGCAGGAGCAAGGTCGGTGCAATTTCAATTGTGGTTATAGTGCTGGCTATCTTACTTTATAACAAAACGATAAACATTACATATGTAAACCTATGACACAGACGTCACGCCAGGTTAACGTCAATTGTGGTTCCAATGTTGGCTCCGCTATTATAGCAGTCTAATAAGCATTACATTTGCATTCCTATGATTCAGCAACTCTAAAACCAAGATGGGAGCCGACAGATGGAAACACGTAGTTGGGACAAGCGTAGTGCGACCCCGGGGGACTACGCTAACGAAAGTTCCGTACGATATTCCCACTGTCACACCGTAAAGCGCACTTCCTTTCGATGACACTGACGCTGTGCTCTAATGTGGGTGCTGACGTTGTGTCAGATCATAAGTTACCCATCGCAGTCACCTGTAGACGCCAGTGTAATGGACGTTCCTGGTAAGCACACGATGGCCACAAAACTACTGCACTCAACGTCGATCCAGGTCGTAACACTTGCCTCAAAGCCACAAAAATTCAGCATAGACAATTACTCGCCGGCTGCTTCGCATGAAACTGATTCCCACGAGGCGTCAGGTCTGCCGAATTTTTTAGGGGCGAAGCTCCTTAAGGTCGAGGCTTGTCCATCACTCCCCCCGTTGTCACTCGGTGTAGCACGGAGTGCGGTGTAGCCACGCTAGTGCGATGACGACGACGCTGCCATCACGGCACAGCTCATGCAAGGTAACCATTATACGCCATGACGATGACGATGACGCTGATGACGATAAACAATAAGCGCGTTCCAGAGCATATTCTCTTTTAGGGGCGAAGCTCCTTTAGGTCGAGGCTTGTGCATCACTCCCCCCGGTGTAGCCACGCTAGTACGCCTAGTGCACGCCGACCGAAGCGCCAGTGGTGGCGAGCTTGCTCGTTACTCTCGGGGCAGTGAGCAGACGTCCGCCGTAGGTTTGTACGTCGTTGTTCGTGTGTCCCCGCGTTGTTCACGTTTTCGGAATGAAATAAGCAGTGTCCGACGCATGTGTGTGGTGGCCGGAGTCCCCGCGTTGTTCACGTTTTCGGAGTAAAATAAGCAGTGTCCGACGCATGTGTGTGGTGGCCGGAGCTTAAATATATGTAAAAAAACAATTGCTGTGTGGTGGGGTGCTCAAACACCTAAAACTCGCCCGCAACGCGGTTTTACTCATTCCCCGCGAGGCCTTGCTGACATGCCTATCTAACGTGGTCGGCGCTTCCCCGCTTTTAAGCACATCGTGCGGATCCTTTCTGTAACACTAAAGAGCTAACGTACTCACACTACAGCTTTGTGCAGTTTGAAGCAGGCTAGTGAGAGAATTTCAAGTTGCTAAAACAGCAGCGGGTAGTGCAAATCGACGGACGTAGCGGGATGGCATCGGCGGTGCGGCGCTAGCTCTCAGTTTATTCACCCGTACGTTTAGCGATTTCCTTACCAGGGGATTTTATCTGCAATATTAATGCCACAACTGATTTTCTTGCTGGCACGTGTAATCAGCAATAGCAAAATCGCTACATGTGCCGGCATCTCGCCGTGCGAGTTCGGAACATTTAAACATCAGTCCGCCCATACGATGTGTATTTATTAATAATACGTACAGAAACAACATTGCAACAAAGGTTGAATTTCAAGAACAACGAGAACTCAACGAGGCGTCGCATCAGTGAACAAAACAAACCGTCTACTTACCACGAGCTTTTGAAAGTAAAATTTAGTGCAACTTGGAAAACCCTCGAAACACTCACACATTCACACACGCTTTCACTCAGGATACACACACCACACACAGCGCTCACTACCAACTGTTTATTGTGCGTGACTGACCTTTTATACGTACAGGAAGATGCGCAAAAAAAAAGATCAACAATAGTGCGCATGTGCAAAGAATCAACAAGCGATACAGGAACCAGCCACCACCTAACAAAGTTAAAAAAAAAAAAGAAAGAGATAAAGCCGATAGGAGCACTAACACCTTGCCTCGAGAAAAGATATTTCTTTTTGATACATCACGGACGGCTCGCTAACACAACGATCCTTGTCTTTTTTTTGTTTGTTTTTTTTTTCAATAAGTAAGCTTCTAATGACAGACGTGCTGATGATTTCACACGGTCGCCGAGTCACTTATGCAGAAGCTGAAACGTGGAACACAAAGGGATGGAGCTGCTTGGGATTCATCGGGTTCCAAGCCTCAAGTGATGCCGTACTTGCACTCGGCAATTTGTGCCCGCGCATTTGCAATGGCAAGAGACACGGTTGCCAGAAAAAACATGAGAAGGCCTTCGTTAAGTGCTCCACGGGGGTTGTATACTCCATTCCATTATCTTGCGGAAAAGTGTACGTCGGTCAAACCGAGAGATGCCTCAATGACCGGCTTAGGGAGCATGCGCAAAAAGTTAAGAAAAACGAGGAAAAGTACGCGCATCTTGTGGCACATGCTGCCGCATGTGGATGTGAACCACGGTTTACAAATACGCAGGTTCTCGGAAGAAATCATCAGCACGTCTGTCATTAGAAGCTTACTCTAAATTTTACTTTCAATATGACGAGTTACCAACTAGCCCAACAACAAGTTTTGATACCACGAGCTCCACTTCATAGCTGGGCTTTGTCACGCTGGTCTGCGGGACGTACCTGGCACGTATACGCACTGGGTTGTCCCAAATTCCGTTAACTTCGTGCACGTGGCCACTTTTGTAGAGGCCCGCGCCTTTCCTGCAGCTGTCACCGCAGAAGTAGCTGTCAGGCACCCGAACGCAGGAAAAATCGCAGCCGCGTACTTCAGCCATCCCCTGCAGCAATGCTATGCAATGCGCCGTCGTCTGCTCGGCTCCCCGAGTGTACTGTCGCCGGGGTCCGCTAGGTGGCTTTCAGTGGCGCCTCTATAGGCGGCGCACTACGCTAGGTGCAGCTGTGCTCTCATTTGATTTGCATGGCGCCCACTAGATGGCTCTCCGGCGTGCTTGCTCCACTCGGCTCTCGGCGCGCTTCCTCTCTCTTTCGACGGTCGTCACTCAGTGCGCTTCGATACTACCACTACCTACTACTGCTATGAGCAACGAAGAAGACAAGGTGGCGGCGGAGCGGAGGGCTTGCTAAGCGGCTGCAGCGCGGGCTCTCAAGTTGTGCGAGAGAGAAGTAGGCGCCGGCGACGCAGACAAGCGGATCCAGATTTGCGGGCTCGTGAAGCTGCAGCGGCACGGCAGCGCCGGCAAGCCGACCGGGAGTTGAGGGCTCGCGAAGCTGCAGCGGCATGGCACGTCGGCAAGCCGATCCAGAGGCGGCGAGGGCTTGCGTCACGACGTGTCACGTCTTTGCATGATCGAGTGGGCAATGTACGGGAGATTCATGGTTACCCGAATGATACCCGGCAGCTTCGCCCACTCATCACCATTCACTTCGTGGATATGCTGTGATTTTTTCGTTCCACATCGCGAGCGGGTACAGAAAAGTGCCACTTCTTCGTGCGCGTCTCAAGGCCAGTTTTCAAGTTGAAAGAAAATTTAGGAACGTTGCATAATAGAGAACACGCTCAAGCTCCTCGGAGATCTGCGTACCGCCAGTGATAAATGGTGTATATAAATATTATCACGTGTTGGTTTGGACGACCTTTATTCGACCCTAGAACCCGGCAGCGAACAGCCACGCAGAACCCACCACGATGATGATGATACTCGACGACGATGATGCATGGCCGAACCCATTATGATGATGATAATGTACAGATGAAGAGGATGGGTATAATAAATGCCCACACTACCCCCCCCCCCCACGTGAAAGCGGCCAGACTGGCCACTGCAGGTCAAGGGGACGAGGAACGTCACATGAAGGGATTCATGCGGGAGACCTGGACAACCTCAGTAGTTCGATAACGGTGGTCTGCTGGGGCTACAAGTGGCGTCACGCGATAATTCACGGGTGAAGACTCCTCCAGAACTGTGTCATCATCATCATCAGCCTGACTAAGCCCACTGCAGGGCAAAGACCTCTCCCATGTTCCGCCAATCAACCCGGTCCTGTGCTTTCTGCTGCCACGTTATACCGCAAACTTCTTAATCTCGTCTGCCCACCTAATTTTCTGTCTCCCTCTCACGCGTTTGCCTTCTCTTGGAATCCAGTCAGTTACCCTTAATGACCAGCGGTTATCCTGCCTACGCGCTATGTGCCCGGACCATGTAAAGCCCGATAAACCGTGGCTGAAATTTGTCACACAAACCAGGTGCGCGAACAGGCGTCAAGAGCAGCACCTCGTCCCCTGGGCGGAAGGATACAGCACGATGTGATTCAACATAAACAATCGTCCTGTCTTGCTGTCTGGCTTCTGTATTCATGCGAGCACGTTGGCGACACTGGGCGAGTGATGAAACGTATTCCTCGGAAGAGGATGGAGATGGATTCACGTGGAGGTAAGGAAAGAAGCGTCCAGCAAGCAAGTAGGAGAACGTCCGTAAACCAGGTAAAACGGTGAATGTCCGCTGAATGGCTGTATTATAGGCGAAAGTGATGAATGGTAGAATCGCGTCCCAGTTTTTGTGGTCTGGTGTAATATAGGCGGCGATCATGTCGGCAAGAGTGCGATGGAATCGTTCGGTCCGGCCGTTATTCTGAGGGTGACAACTAGAAGTGGTCTTGTGAGTGGTGCCGGAGGAGCGCAGAAGTTCGTTCATTAGTTGAGAGAGGAAGGCCTTGCCACGGTCACTGATCAGAACACGAGGAGCGCCATGGCGCAGTATAATGGCTTCGAGAACGAAATCGGTAATTTCAGAAGCTGAACCAGTAGTAACAGATGCTGTCTCAGAGTAGCGCGTCAAATGATCAACAGCTGTCGCGATCCAGCGGTTGCCAGTGGCAGTGGCTGGAAGGGGGGCCATAAAGATCGGCTCCTACTACTTGAAATGGCGTCACTGGGCACTGAAGAGGCTGTAGTGCACCAACGGGAGCAGATGTTGGGAGTTTTCGATATTGGCCGACGTACCTGGCTACGCTAGTGGTAATGCCAGGCCAATAAAAACGACTTCGAATGCCGTCGTAAGTTTTATGATAACCAAAGGCGACCTGCAGTCGGATCATCATGAAACGCTCTGAGAACGTGAGAGCGAGGTAGAACGGGAACGCAGCGCTGACCGTCAGGATGGTAAATTCGGCGGTACAGCACGGAGCTGTCCAGCTTAAATTGTGAGAGTTGGCGACGGAACCTCGCGTTAGGTGGACGGGAATTGCCAGCAAGGTAGTCTATGATACGCCGACAGTAGGGGCCAGCCAGTTGGCGAGAGGGAAAGTCTTGCTCGTCGTCCGAGGGCAGCTGGTCTTTCGAGACCAGAGAGGGAACCGACGTAGAAGTGGACGATGATTGCTTGTTGTGCAAAGCGGTTGGGGAAACGCCGAGCGGGGTCGTAGGTAGTGGGCAGCGAGAAAGAGCGTCGGTGTCTCGATGCTTTTTGCCAGGCTTGTAGATTATATCGAACCCATGCTCTTGAAGTCGTAGAATCCAGCGGCCGAGGTGACCCGACAAGTTGTTGAGTGTAGAAAGCCAGCATAACGCGTGGTGGTCGGTTACAATGGTCAAATGGCGGCCGTGTAGATAGGGACGAAACTTCTGAACAGACCAAATGACTGCCAGGTACTCCTGCTCGGTGCCCATGCAGTTCCTCTCGGCTGCGGAGAGTTCGCGGCTGGCGTAAGCAACGACTCGCTCTCGCGAAGAGTTGTCGCGTTGCAGAAGAACAGCGCCTAAACCACGGCCGTTAGCGTCTGTGCGCAGAAGAGTCGGTGCGTCCTCGTCAAAGCGGAAAATTGCAGGGTCGGTCGTGAGCGTCCTCTTCAACATGACAAAAGCTGATTCACATTCCTGAGACCACTCAAAAGGCATACCGGAAGCAAGTAGCTTGTGGAGTGGTGCAGCTATGGAGGCAAAGTTTCGCATAAATTGCCGAAAGTACGAGGCGAGACAAAGAAAACTTCGCAAGTCTTTGGGCTTTTCAGGGCGAGGGAAGCGAAGCACCGCAGCAGTTTTTTCAGGGTCAGGACGAATTCTGTCCTTGCTCACGCCATGACCAATGACCTTAATGGATTTGTTGGCGAAATGACATTTCTTGGTGTTAATTTGAACACCAGCGCCCGCAAGACATGTCAGGACTTCATCCAAGCGTTGCATGTGTTGAGGAAACGTGGATGAAATGACAACAATGTCGTCTAGATAGCATAAGCAAGTCTTCCATTTCAGACCACGCAGCACGGTGTCGATCATGCGCTCAAAAGTCGCGGGCGCATCGTATAGGCCGAAGGGAATAACGTTGAATTCGTATAGGCCATCTGGGGTTGCAAACGCAGTTTTTTCTTTGTCTTCTTCATGCATGGGGATTTCCCAACAGCCAGAACGCAAGTCGAGGCTCGAAAAGAATTCCGCACCTTGTAAGGAATCAAGGGCGTCCTCAATGCGTGGCATGGGGTATACGATCCTTTGTAGTGATCTTATTGAGCGCCCAGTAATCGACGCAAAATCGTACAGAACCATCTTTTTTCCGCACCAGAACAACGGGAGACGACCAATGACTGGTCGTTGCAGCCTGTCAGCTACGTTTCCTTCTGTGATTTTTCGCTCGGCTAGAGGCACGCAGTACGGGCGGCGGTGCACAATAGATGTTCCGTCGGTCTGAATACGATGTGCGGCGGCGGTATGTTGGCCCAAGGTCGACGAGTAGGCATCAAAAGAGTTTGCGTGTTTTTTCAGCAAAGCAAGCAGCTGCTGTTTCTGCAAATCTGTCAAGTCACTGCTGATGGCTGTTGTAAGGGTGGAGGAAGAAGCATGATCAGCAGAATGGCCTTTACAGGAGACAGGGGTAAGGGGCACAACTCATACAGGCTCCAGATCGGCAACGCAGGCCACCTTGGTGCCCCGCGGAAGTAAAATTTTATCTGATGTTGCGTTCGGAACGGCGACGACAGCTGATTCATTGTCGAAGCGAACCACACCTGATGCAAGAGCTTTGCCGTTACTACGGCAACGGGGTGAAGGGGTGACCAATACGTCACCAGAGTCGATGTCGTTGGACACAACTGTTAGAAATTGCTGTTCACGTGGTGGTAGCTCGGAGTCTGCAGCAGCGATGAGGCGAAGTGACTTGTAAATTTCGTCGCCGAGTAAGTAGCCTGTGTCGGTAAGGTAAACGACACGTTATCCACAACAAATAGCCGCGGTAGTAGACGAAAGAAAATCCCATCCTAAATTAGTTGGTGAGAGCATGGGGACAGCACAGCGAACTCTATGTGATGAAGAATATCGTCGATTAGCACGAGGGCGGTACAGAGAGCGGAAGGGCGAATTGTAGTACCCTGGGCTGTAACCAGCGTAGGTCCATCGTATGGCGTCGTGACTTTTCTGAGACGGGCGCACAAATCAGCACGAAGAACAGAAAACGTAGCACCAGTGTCCACCAAAGCATCGATGTGCACTCCTTCAACCGTTACAGAAATCATATTTCAAGGGCGCGATGGAGGAATTTCACTCCGGTATTTTAATGCAGTTTTTCCTCCAAAAACTGCATCGCTTAGTTTTCTGGAGGATGGTCAGAGGTGAGGGAGACAGACCGAAGCGGAGACGAGGAGCGACGGAAGGGCGAAGCTGAACGGCGTCTGGTTGAGCGATGACTATTGCGCAGGGCACGCGATGCGGGCGGAGATGGAGACCGACGCGGAGGTAACGAATAACGGCGGCCTTGGTAAAAGGCTGCTCCGGTAAAGTCACGTTCACTCATGTCGTACCCTCGACGCTCGTCTTGCTGGCGCTTGCGGCAGAAGCGTGAGATGTGGCCGCGATAGCCGCAATAATAGCACGTAGGACGAGACGATCGCCAAGGAGGGTAGTTGCGGTTGTCCTCAGGGTTGTCCTTCTTCGGCGCTCCGCGCCAACCTCGCCGTGCCGTGGCTAGCCGGCGTCCCCGCCGGCCACGTCGCTCACCCGTCGTGGCTTTCTTCTTTTGCTTCGCCGGAGCCGCTTAGCCGCGACACGACAGTAGTAGCTGGGGTGGCTGGGCTTAGGTGCACCGGGAGAGAGCGCAGTCAGATGGGCAGACGAGGGCTCAAGCGGCGGTGACGGGAAGCTCGTGGGGGGGCGCGGCAGTAACTGACGCGCATGTTTGTGGTGGTAACGTCGAGTTGACGGTGCCTGAAGGCGCGGCGGCAACTAGCGCGAATGTTGGTGGAAGGCAAGAGGCAGCGGGCTGCAAGTGCGCCGTGTGGGTCAAGGACGTGAGCTCCTCCCTGATAACATCACGCAACGCCGTTGGAGAAGGCTGATTGGGACACACTGAAGGCAGTGAGAATCCCATTGATTGCAATTCTTCGCGGATGAGTGCCCTAATCATGCCTCGTAGGGCTGGGTTCGCCGTAGAACGTGTTGCGTCGCTGCCCGGTTGTATAGGCGAGATGACTCGAGTTCGTCGAGGCGCTGACATGTTGTCACAACGTCAGCAACGGTAGCCGGATTCTTGATGACAAGAGCACTGAATGCGACTGTTGCGATTCCTTTGAGAACGTGGCGTATCCTGTCCGGCTCTGGCATTGAAGCATCGACACGGCGGCAGAGTGCAAGAAGATCCTCGACGTAGGATGTGTATGACTCGCCGAGATTATGTTTCCGAGCCTCGGGGGTTTTCTTGGCGAGAGCCGAACGAACGGCTGGTGTGCCAAACACTTGGCGAAGCTGTTCTTTGAACGTAGCCCAGTCAGGGATGTCAATCAAGTGCTTGAAGAACCACGTCTTCGCCACACCCGTAAGCTAGAAGGAGACGTGAATTAGTTTGTAGGTGTCGTCCAACCGATTAGCAGAAATGACACGCTGGCAATCGTCCAGCTAGTCCTCGACATCTTCTCCGCGCATACCAGCGAAGAGATGGGGCTCACGTTGTTGGCTGTTACGACGTACAAAGGCGTGGCTCGCGGTGCCGGTGTGGGGACGGCTGCAGCGCCGACCTGGTCGTGCTGTGACATTGCCGGACAGCTGTCACAAATGGTGGCCTGAGCGAAGCTCCAGGAGGTAGCGTGGGCGAGCAGAGGACGGGGTATCCCAGAGCAACCTCCACCACGTATGAGGTCTTGGTTTGGACGACCTTTATTCGGCCTGAGAACCCGGCAGAGAGCAGCTACGCCAAACCCACCACGATGATGATGATACACGACGCGATGATGCATGACCGATCGCATTATGATGATGATAATGTACAGATGAAGAGGATGGGCATAATAAATGAAGCAAGACTGAAAGTTGGGCTAGTTGGTGATACATAATGGGCAAACAGCGCTTGTTTTGTGTTACCTTTTCTTCGTCCCGTCCGTATGCGCGCTGTTTTTGCCCATTATAATAAATACCCACTATATATAAATAGCTCGCTGTTATTATGCCGGCGAGTGCATGGGGCTTGGTAGAGTTGTCTAACGCGGCGCGCTATGTGCGGCACTTGCAGGAGGAGTCCTAAAAAACTTTACGAATGTCTTTTGGAAAGTCGCTAAGCTTTCGCTGAGCCTGAGCAGCGCGTTTCGTGGAGAGGTATCGTTTTCTGTTCTTATCCTGCGTCTCCATTTGTTACAACGAAGGTCTCGATATCATGCTTTAATCGTAATAATTGTTGGGTTTTAACGTTCCACATATCATGCTTTGTTGGCTATTCTGTCTCAACAGTGTGCTACTACCAAATGAGTTTCAGAGTGCGCATGTTATAGTTGCCACCTTTTAACACGAAAGTGTTTTATGCCGGGGTCCACCACGGCTCCACTGACGTATTTCCGTCACGGATATGACGTTGTATAATATACGCTAACAGATGTGGAAGAAAAAACTGGAAGAAAAAGTTTCCTCGCCGGGAGTCGAACATATGGCCCCTCGCTCCGCAGCGCGCGGCGCGAATCGACTCCGCCACAGAACGTACTTTTTCAAATTACTAACGGCGAGCTATTTATATACACCATTTACTGTTGGCGGTACACAGAGCTCGGTAACTTCAGCGTGTTTTTGTCATTACTAGCGAGATGGCGCGAAGGGCGCGAAAGGGCGCGCTTTAAATGTCGTCGCCCCGTTGCGATGCGCGCGCGCCTCTCAAAGGCATGGTCACTCGTGCGCGCGCGCTTATCTCGTGATAGGACGGTTTGTACCTCTTATGCTTTCACTGTAAGTGCGCGTGGATGTTACAGATAGCCCGACGGTCACTTCGCTCGCTGCGGCTGTCACGCTTACGAAAGGAGCGCGCTGCTCACACACAAAAAAGTAACAATTGCGACAGTTGTTGGTTCGCGCTCGTCCTGTGTATGTTTGTGCATTCGTTTGGTGCGTCCCTCTGAGTGCTTGAGCAGAGCGCTTTAAATGTCGAGCTGTGACAGTTGTTCGTTCGCGCTCGTCCTGTGTATGTTCTGTTCGTACGTCCTTTCGCGAACTGGTTGCCGAGCTGCGTTCCGAGTTTTGGGCTGCTTGCCTTTCTTCCCGTGACATATACAATTTGTTGTTATAGCATTCATTCCTTCGTCCTTGTGGCAAAACAATGCACAATAATCGCTCAACTACCTGTGTGAAGACACGTTTCACTTTCGTGCTATTCCGATTCCTATGACAGAGGTATCAGCCATGTTTTTTTTAGATATTTTGTGGTACAATCAAATCCGCCCTCCAGGTAGTAGGCATCGCCATATTGATAACACTTGCGCTCTGATCGACGGATTTAGTCGGGAAGCTTATAAACGAAATATTCCAGTAGCCCTGCGTCAAATGTCAAATTCTTCCCCTGCCGATAATATCCTATTTGTCACATTGTCGTTAGCGGGCGCTAACACACTTGCCCTAAGAGTGATACAATGAAGTCGTAGCGTCTTCCTTGACAACTTGCAATATTTATATCGTTATGCCACATACTCACGGTATGTTTTGCATTGGTAATAAAATTACACTGTTGTCTTTTCTTTTATTCTTCAGCGAAAATCGTCCCGGAGAGGTGCCAGAGGAAAATCAAAAATGGAAGTTCGCCAATAGGTGGCTGGAAGTGTTATCACGACGCGCGGTTAAAACTTTTTTGCTACAAGCCGAAAAATGCACAGAAATAAAAACGTATACATTAAATACTGTGAGCATGGAGCATACTCTACAAGCGGAGCACGCTTCCTATAAAAGAGAAAGTAAACGTCTGTTAAAAGTTTAAGAAGACCTTGCCCTATCGGTGAAACGGGGGCAAGGGCGTCTTATTCCCTTTCTTTTTTTATATTTTCACCTTCTTGCTATGTCTCTCTCTCTGTGTAGTCGTTCTCTCGCCTTCTATCTTTCTCTCTTTCTTTCTATTTCTCTTTTTCTTTCTATCTTTTTTATTCTCTTTCTCTCTGGCGTTCTCCTCTGCTCCCTTGCCTCCTCTTCAACCTCACTTCCCTTTCTCGCCCCCCTTACTATACTATATTATGCAAGGCTATGTTTCGCTCGCGTACTTGGATAGCCGAGCGGTTAAGATGCTCGCCTTCGGATCGTGGGTATGCGGTTTCGAATCTCGCCTCGCCCTGCCAAGACATTTTTCCCCAAGAATTTCTCTCTTTATCTATAATTATTTCTCTTTATTTTTTTTCTCTCTCTCTCTCACCTATTATCTCTCTTTCTCTATTTCTGGGCTCGTTCTCTCGCTCATCAGAACTATTGCATCCCACGCCGGAGAAATCGGTGCACGTTTTTCTGGGAGCGAAGCAGAAGGTGAAGAAGACGACGATCGTCGTCTTCATCATGAAGAAGAGCACATCGAGAATGCGTGCTGGTTCATGGTGATGATAATTTGTGTTCGCTCTGTACGGACTAACGGTCCGCTTAAACAGCTCTGCTGTTAAAGAAAAAAAACGTCTTAGATCCACTCAGTGTATGGCACACCAAAGCTCTGCACTCAAACACACCCTCTAAGAAGTAGAGGAGGAAGAGGGCTATCGAGATTGCTCCTTCAGGGGAGTAGCTAACTTGCCACAGCCACTCCTCCCTTTTGGGGGGTAACTGCGAAGGGACGAACTGTTACTCCCCCCCTCGCGGTTACTCCTTAACAGTTTCTCCTTCCCTATACTCCTCAAGGGAGCAACAGTGACTTTTTACGGGAAAAAAAAAATCAGTTGTCGGTTGACTTAACCAGCATTTTGAGGTTTGTACAGGCATGCGATTAGATGTACAATTGATATACAGGTGTGACAGTCAGAAATAAATTTCAGAAAATTTACAGCAAACGCACGGCATTCGAACTCACGACCAATGAGTCAGCATGCGCGTACACTAACCACTACACCACGCCACACTGCGGCACCGTCTGGAAGGAAATGGGGTTACGTAGGCATCGATGGGTCGTTTGCACACGGCGCGTACATTTCTGCAGTTACTCCGAAAAAGGGCGCTTGCCTCCCCTCAGGGGAGGAAATGTTACTTCGCTAAAGCACACCTTTCCTGTAGCGGCAAGATGTTCATGGTGTAGCGAATAGGCCAGACACAAAAAATAATGTCTTGGTGAAGGTATCTTGCACTAAAGTCTAAAATAACACTGTGGTCTCACAAAAAATGCGGCATTGAAGTAGCAGCAGCATATAGTATTACTATGTAGAAGAAAAAAAGAGATATTTTTTTTTAATCCCATTTCCCATCCCTATACAGAGTAGCATGCCAGTGGTATAGACCAGAGCACGCCTATCTCGCACCCAGGCGCCTAGGCTCTCGGCGGCATACTCTCGCACCCAGACGCCATGTTTGTTTTGAACTGCCAAGGCGTGTATCTGTTACATGGCAAGTGGCGTGTCTGGGACCTTAAAATACGAGAAAGCGCCTATTCACGCCGCTCCCGCTTACAAGAAGTCTTGGGCACCAATGCGCCGTCTTTGGATGCGAAAACAATCAGCGCAAGAGGAAGGTATCACTCAGCACTGTGTGTGAAGATGACAACACAACATGGGAATCGTGCCGGTGCGGTGTTTTCAGATTGCACAGATTTCCATCCGCAACGAAAAAACGCCGAGCTCCGGCACACGTGGATAATTGCAATCAACAGGGAAAACTACGAGCCCAGTAAAAGTGTACGAGTAAGTACACTTACTGCGTGTATTCAAGCGCGACGCCAGCTATTTCGCTTTACAGCAGTAATTTGCGTGCAGTATGCCTGTAGTATGAGGCACCAAATCATTGCCGTACTCTTTCGCAGGCCGCATGTCAATAATAGGAGTTATTACGGCTCACGCGTGCACGCAAACTGCGTACGTTTAGTACAAATGTAACGGCGTACTATCGCGATGCTAACAAACGTGAACATCGGGAAGCGTGGCTTTCGACTCAGTCGAACTGCGACATGCCTTGACTGTCGCTAGGCCAATCTGTGATTGCAGCCGGCGTCACCGTAGTACTATAAAATCTTGCTCTGGCTGACACTTCCGCACCGCGTGTGTGTTCCGAGTGCCAGGAATGACTGGCAAATGATAAACACACGCGGTGCATGAGCGCAAGCCGGAGCGGGATTCTAGCGCTACGGTGGCGCCGGCTGAAAACACAAGTTTTGTCTAGCGATAATCAAGGTATGCAGCAGTTCGACTGAGTCGAAAGCCACGCTTTCCGCTGTACACGTTTCTTTCCATCGCCATAGTACGTATGCCTGATAAAGTTGCTTCCGCAGTGTGTAATGCACGTGCTTTAGACATTCCGGACTGTCCAGGAAGGTCTTGTGGACGTTTCACAAGAAAACAGCATAAATTTCCAGGAGAAGAAAAGCGCGGAACATGCTTATAGCCGGACTCGGGTTGTGAAGTTAATTGCAGAGCGCCTGGCAGTTCAAGGTGCTGCTTCGCCGCGCTTGCGACAGATGGCGTGACATGCTGCCTAATTATGGCGGCACACACTGAACCCGCTGTGTTCTGGTGTATATGAACACCGGCAAAAAATCTGTTTTAAATGCGAAACATTTCTTTGCGTGCCGCTTGAAGCTGGAGCAAAAAAAAATGGTGCAGGTGTAGCGGCTTTGCCTCCGGAAAGACGTAGCAAGATTGCAGTCATACCCTATTTGCACACTGTTTCTCATCGCCTTAAGAAGGTGGCCGGTCATTACGACATCAATGTCGTCTTTCGCGCCGGCAGGAAGCTCGGAAGCATGTGCGCTTCCATTGATAAAAAGGTGCAACAAAGAGAGGTGACTTCTATAGATGGTGGATGTTCCATGAAACACGCCTCACGGTTCGTTGACTGCGCTTGCGGCGTTGTGTACACCATACCCTTGTCTTACGGTAGTTCCTACATACAGACGGGGAAGTGTCATAACATCCGTATGAGAGAGCATGCTAGCTCTTTGAAGGGCGCGCCGTCTTCACACCTTGCCCTCCATTGCCGACGGTGCGGCTGCGCAACCGAGCTGAATAAGACGGTCGTGCATGGTGACTGGGCACAAGAGCCAGCGTACTCGGGAAATCGCGGAGGCGTTTGAAATTATAAAGAAGAGAGACACGTGCGTGAGCTGCCCTTCTATCACTTTAATTGATGAGGAAGTGGCTTTTCTGGAAGGTGCGCAGTTGCGTTCGCCTACGCATGAGTTTTGTTGTTTTTTTTTTTCTGTTGGTCATCTTTGGGGGCGTGTGCTGTTCTGTTCATCTTTTTGTTTTTTCCTACCCATATATATCAGGTGATTTTTTTTCCAATAAACATTCGGTTTGATAGACAGCGCTTGCGTCGTCGTTGTCTTCTCTGTCCGTGTATCGTTTGCGCTGGCCGTCATGAGGCACTTTTAGCCTGGCTATCTACGTATCCACCTATCTATCTATCTATCTATCTATCTATCTATCTATCTATCTATCTATCTATCTATCTATCTATCTATCTATCTATCTATCTATCTATCTATCTATCTATCTAGCCGCCTACGTCTGGGTGCTCTCGTAAGCCAAAATTAGTATGGCAGGGTAACATTGTTTGACGAATATGACTCACTGGTCATGACATGAATAATGTGACAATCTCGTCGCGTACGTCATCAAACACTTTCCGCCAGACACGTGTGGCTCATACCCGTATACTACGGGCGAGTATGTGCCACGGGTATGCGGGTATGCGCCACAGGTGATTGACAGTTTATATCTAGCCAGGAACGGCGAGAACAGACATTGGTAATTTTAACGCGAGGGCGTTCAGGAAAAGCTGTCGACCCGACGATTGTAAAGAATAAATGCCAGGGTTCCAGCAGGAATCGAACTCCAGCATTCTGCGTGGCAAACAAGTATTCTAGCACAGAGCCCCGCCAGGTCTCGGAACTGATTTTCAAATAGACCCTAATGTTCGTGAAACGTCAATTGTGTGCCCCTAATTTATAATCGGATGGCTATCAAATTTTATAAGCATTACATATGTATTCCTATGATACAGCCGTCACGTCAGGTTAACGTCAATTGTAGTTAAGCGCCATCCACTGAAGTTGATTTCTGTAGCAGTGTCCAGGGCTACCATCCTCGCAAGCACGAGCGCTATATCAGTTTACCTCTTCTGGTGTTGCTAATACCCATGTTGCTGTTGGCATCGTTACGCAACTGTAAACAACTGGTTATATAAAGCATATGTGACTGTTCAACATGTGTTTGTGCGTACAACATTTGTACACATATTTAGCGTCATTTGGTAACGTTTCGCTCAATAAAAAAATTACAACACAGTCACCTTCCCTCCGCATGCTTCGCATAACATCGATTCCCAAGGTACGTGAAATCTGCCGAATTTTTTTCTAATGAAATGTCTCTGTCTGTCTGTCTGTCTGTCTGTCTGTCTGTCTGTCTGTCTGTCCGTCTGTCTGTCTGTCTATCTATCTATCTATCTAACTTGACTTAAAATGCTGGCTCTTACAGGTTATTTTACACAGAGGGTTCAATACTGATTTTACAAAAGGGCGGCTTTGCAGTGGCTTCAACCTACTGACACATATGATACAATAAAGATAAGAAAGGGAAAACTTGCATTACTTGTGTCCATGTGCTTCGAGTTGTCGAATGAATTCGCCGTCGTGCTGCCAATTGCTAGCTTCCTGGTTAGCTCAATTCGTAGATCGACCGCCCCGGAAAGGCGTTAGTCCCGGGTTCGAACCCCGAACCAAGACGAATTTTTCGAAGTAACTCTAAAGTTCTGCGTTTAATAAGCGACGCTCTTTTGGCAGTCACACCGCTTTCTCTGATTACGCTCTCACAGTTAACTAATATTGCTACCACGAAGGTTTGTTTAATAATTGATCATGGACGTTTGTCGTCGAGATGGAGTTGTATCACCAAGCGTCAACGTGGGTGCATCTACGTTAAATGGGGCTATAGCTATAGACATTGTACAAGCTGTCTTATATCAACACAGTAACATTCAAGTACTATTTGTAAGGATACATTTTACTTTCGTGTTATACCAATTCCTGCGAAGGAGCGATCAACCATGTTTTTTTTTTTAATGTGAATCATTTCTTAGAGAACCTGCAGGCAGTTTGAGCATTTCTATCTATCTATCTATCTATCTATCTATCTATCTATCTATCTATCTATCTATCTATCTATCTATCTATCTATCTATCTATCTAGCCGCCTTCGTCTGGGTGCTCTCGTGATCACCTCTTTAACTTGGTTAGACCGAAATTGGTGGGGGGAGGGTAAGAGAGTTTGAAGAATATGGCTGTCTGGTCACGACATGCGTAACGGGAAAATCATTTCGCGTACGTCGTCAAATCCTTTCCTCCAGACACGTGTGTCACATACCCTTATACCATGGGCCGCGGGTATGCGCGGTGATTGACAGTTTACGTCTACTCTGGAACGGCGAGGACATACATTATAGTAACTTAAATGTGAGAGCGTTCAGAGAAACTTACATCGGCAATGTAGACTCGACGAATGCAAAGATAAAAAATCAGGATCTCAGCAGGAATCGAACCCAAGCGTTCTGCGAGGCAATCAGATATTTATACCACAGAGTCATGCCAGGTCTTGAAACTGCTTTGGAAAAAGACAATGTTCAGGCGTAAGGTCGGTGCAACTTCTAGTGTGGTTGCAGCGCTGGCTATCTAATTTTACAACAAAGCAATGAGCGTTAAATATGTAAACCTATGACACAGACGTCATGCCGGGTTAACGTCAATTGTGGTTCCAATGTTGACTCCACCCTTATAGCAGTCTAATAAATATTACATTTGTATTCCTATGATTCAGCAAGCTATATTCAAATGTTGCTGAACCCCGGGAGAATAAGCTAACGAAAGTTACGTGTGATATTCACTTCGTAACACCGTAAAGCGCACTTCGTTTCAATAATACTGACGTCTGTCCTCTATACGTGAGTGCTGACGTTATGTCGGACCATAAGTTGCCCAGTGCAGTCACCAGTAGACGCCAGTGTAGTGGACGTTCCTGGTAAGCCCACAGTGTGCACACAACTGCTGCACTTAACGTCGATCCACCTCGTAACACATGCCTCAAAGCTTTAAAAAAAAAATTCAGCATACTCTTCATCATTACGCTTCGCGCGATCATGGAACTAATAGACCTTATGCAAAATCTGCGGCCATCTAGCGGCCGCCACGCGCATTTCCGCCATGTTGAAGGCTATAAGCGCGCTCCGCATCAGTACATACGAAGCGTATGTATCGACGTGTGGCGGCTGATAGGAACGGCAATGCCGACATATTTTCGTGTGCCGTGTTGCTCAGATTCAAGTGGATGGGATGCTGAAAAAAAGGTTTGCCGGAAACTAACCTCCATGTTATTTCCTCACGGCCGACGAGAAGCGCCAGATCGTTCCGTTGCTCCAGCTACCGCTTACGAGTAACGCCGTGTTTACGTTCGCCGTTCGTAATAGATGTGGTATATAACAGCATCGGCTTTCATCACAGAGCACTCTTTGGTGTCACGCCGAAACGAGACAGCTTTCGCGCAGTGTGCTTGCAAGCACAGACAATCCGGCTTCGTGCACGAGCTTCAAAGCTGCATCGCGAGCATTCGCGCAGGCCTACGGTGCTGTTGACACCATTACTATGTTTATTACATTGCGATAAAAATTAGATGTTAGTCAGGTAGCTCGTGTGCGTCATCCATTCTCAGGGAACGGACCGATTGTGATAGAGAGTGTTGTTTGTATAGTCTGTTACTCAATTGTGGAGTCTGACAAGGTAGCGTTTGGTAGGGTGCTTTGCGAGAATTGCTTCACTATGCCACCCTATACTGCCATATTCAGAGGGGTGGCCCGGATGGCGTGACCGCCTCGCACACCTTCCCTCACTTTTGTTTCTAATTTATGCATCAAGAAGAGCACATAACAGCTTCTCATAGCTGATTCCCCCTCCCGGAAAAATCCTGTATCCACCCATGTGTGCTATTAAATGTTAAAAGATGCTTCTGTGTGGCACTTTTCGTATGCAACTGGAAAAAAATGCTGTTCCCGCAAATGCGTTACATTCGACCGTGGGTGCGCTACCGTTGGTTACGCGCTAAGGTGGTTTCGCAAGCGTTCAGTCAGTGACGCAAAACTGCCTTTCTGCAACGGGCTGAAATTGTAAGGTGCCAGAAGCGCCGAAAGCGACGATGTGAGCGCGAATATTCTTGGCGTATCGTGTTATTTACGAGCACATGTCGGAAGGATATTCAGCAAAATACAACTAATCGGCGCGAACTTCTTGAAGCAACACTTTAATGTTTACTTTTGACGTTCGGGAGAAGCGGAACTTTTTTAATCGTGCGGTAATTCTACGCAGCGATATAACTTTTGTTGCAAAAATAAAAAAAGAGAGGACAACGTTTTATTTAAGATTAGATGCACAATCCATCAGGTCGACATAGGGTCTCCCTTATGAAATACGCTTTTGATTGCCGTCATCGCTGTGCCTGGCCGTGTCGCGCGCTAAGCTCCTCCCAACCATCCTACACTGCACGCATGATATTCACATAGCTAACAACGCTTTATTCGCTACACTGAAAACAGAAAATTTATAAGCTAGCGCTAAGCTTCCTTCTCAACGACGACGGGCTTACATGCGACTCGGTGACAAGCTTGTACCTTCTCGTTGTGACGCAGTTTCTTTACACATAATAATTATTAACGTAATAACTAGGAAATGCCGGTAAGGTGTACAGACCCTTACACACTCGTCTGACGTTTTTATGTCCCGATTGCCCACTATCAAAGCAGATACAAGCAAGAAGTTACAGCAGCGACATCAATACGATTCGGACACAAGCCTCCAACATGGCGCCGAATGGGTCGCTTCGTCAAACCTCCGACAGATGACAGCAGTTTTGCATAAGGACATTTCAGCCTACCAATGCTGGTGCTGGTAGTGCGCACGTTAATGGTGGCGTCTAGGGTTCCTCGATGCGCGCGCCACCTTGGAGGGTGGAGCCATTCTTTGAAGGGGTGGATGCCGCCTTCCGATCGGCGGCCGCCATTCGGCTCCCCCGCCTCGTCGCGACTGCTTGAGTGAGACAGGTGCGCGGCGTTTTCTCGGACAAAATGCCCGGGTGTTGCGTGCCACAGTGCACAAACCACTCGCGAAATGGCTATAAGATGTTCAGATTTCAGAAAGATCCGAAAAGGCGACTCCTGTGGCTGGTAAAGATCAAGCGCGACAAGTGGCAACCCGCGGACCGTTCGTGCTTGTGCAGCCCATTTCGAGAGTTATAAATCGCCGCGCTTACGCTGGCCTTCTCGCTCGACGTAACTCGCCGCAACGTATACGTTGCCGAAAGAATACTTTCGGGGCATTCACTCTTCTCGCATTGTAGGCCCAGAAACGACGCCTTGGCGTTTGTCAGCTGGTTCCCGGACGCGTATTGCCGAACGGTGACGGCGTATGTGCGTGTGTGTTTGCGTGTATGTGCGTGTACGTGTGTGTTTGTGCGCATGTACGCATGATTGTGCGTGCGTGTGTGTGCGTGTACGCGCGCGTGTCTGTGTGCGCGCACGCGCGTCTGTGTGTGCGTACGTGTGTGTGCGCGCGTGCGTGTGTGTGCGCGTGCCCGTGTGTGTGTACGTGTGCGCGCATGCATGTCGGTGAGTGTGTGTATGCGTGCGTGTGCGTGCGTGTGTGGGTGTACTTATATGTGCGCGTGTTTTTGTGTACGTGTGTGTGTGCACGCACGCGCATGCGTGTGTATGTGTGTGTGTGTGTGTACGTGTGAGTGCGAGCCTGTGTGTGTGTTCGTATGTGTGTGCGAATGCGTGTGCGTAAGTGCATATCTGCGTGCCTGTGTGGGTTTGTACGTGTGCGCGTGTGTATACGTATACGTGCGTGTATACGTGTGTCTGTGTGTGCGCGTACATGTGTTTGTGCGTGTGCGCATATGCGCATGATTGTGCGTGCATGTGTGTGTGTGTTTCTACGCGTGTGCGTGTTTACGCGTGCATGTGATTGCGTGGGTGCGTGTACGCATGCGTGTGTGCGCGTGTGTGTGTGCATGATTTAATGCCATACATTTCATGACTTAATGCCATAAATTTCATGACTTAATGCCATAAAAGCCGTATGTAGAGCCCCAAATAGTATGATATGTATTCAACAATTTTTTTTTGCCCATCTGCTATTTACAGTAAGGTAAAAGAGATGAAAACAAAATTCAGAATACTGTGCGTTGCAGGGTGCGGTACATAAATGGGGTAGCTGATGAATAATTCGAAAACAAGATCTGAAAATATGGTGTGCATTCACAGTTTTTTTTTCTTTTCTCGTGACAGCACGTGGTTTTTTTTTTAATTCTTTTTTTTTTCGCACGGCAGGCAAACTGTTTTTACACTTTTGTGGAAGACACAAAACACACAGACACAATGAAATGCCATGGGACTGGGGTGCGTGTGTTTCGCATCTTTAACCAATATAAATAGTTACCGACTAGCCCAAGAAGATGCTAACTGATGGTGTTAACGTGGCTGGCGTGGACGGTAGTTTTCTGCTGCGAGCAACTCCAGCTGCTAATGTCGCTTTAAAAATATAGAGAATAGAAATCTGAGACCTTCACACTCCCGATGCGAAAACTTTGTATTTTTTGTCATGTTGTTTGAGTACCACTCGTTTTGACACAACGAACTCTGCATGCAGCCGCGCGACGCCCGTTGGCTGCCTATCGTGGCTATAGGTGGCCTGCGGAGAGGGCATCGTAATGGCGGACGCCGTAGCAGACGACGCTGTTGTCTCCACCCTCCACGGCGGCGGAGGGGAGCGCGCGCATCGAGGAACCCTAGTGGCGTCGTCACGCAACTACGAACAACCAGTTCTCATATTTGCACGTTTTCTAGATACGTGAATGCGTATAAAATTTCTACATATGTTTACTAAGTACTACATCCATCCGCCTAGTAACGTTATAGTCAGGGGCGTAGCCATGGTGGTGGGTTGGGGGGGGGGTTCATTCCTTTTCCTGCGAAATTTTTAAATTTTTCTTGCGTATATATACGTGCACGCCAAGGGCGCAGCCAGAAATTTGTTTCGGGGGGGGGGGGGGGGGCACCCCTTGATTTCGGGAGGGGCACCTTGAAATCGTCATTTTTCGCTCTGTATGCCATGGCGAAAACAAATTTCGGGGGGGGGGGGGGGGGGGGCACGTGCCCGGTGGTGCACGCACACATAGAAACGCCGGCGCGAACCGGGTGTCGGAACGAAATGTTTTTCGTTTCGGTTTTAGTTTCGTCCCACCCCAAAAAGTTCCGTTCCGTTTCTGTTCCGGGACGAAAAAAAAAATGTTTCGTAACGGTTCGTAACGGTTTTTATTTGCATTCAAAAGTTGGAACTTAAGGTAGCGATAAAAACAAAGGATTTGTTGTATAGTTAGTTGCTTGCGCTCCTTTTCAGAACTTGGGACAGGGATACAGGTTCTGAGGAGTGCAAGTAACTGTACCACGAATTCCTGCCAACTAGCACCAACCTGCATACCCTTCTAAATTATAGTATTTAATTTTCTCAAAAGTGAAGTACGAATTTTCCGAGAAGGCTCAATATGCTTTGTATCCAGGGAGTGAGCATGATCTCAGAAGCAGCCCATCATGGAGTGTACAGCCTCCAGCATTTTTAATAATATCGCGCGAGCGTCGACCGCACGCAGTATCAGTACAGTAGTATCAGCGCCTTACAACGGCGATAATCTGCGAGACAGGCAACAGTACGCGCAGGCGCACAAAGCAGCGCTAGCGCAAGCGTCGTCTGCCACGCTGTTCCTTTCAGGACGATGCACGCCCTACCACAATGACTGTATTAGTCTCCTTTTGGTCTCCTTAGATAAAAAAAAAAGGAAAACAAAAGCGGTGTGAACAAAACCATGCGCACAACTTAAACCGTGATCTACCGATTCATGTTCGTGACATTTCTATCTGCGATTGTGCGCACTCCGGGCGCCTTTAACAAAGAAAGGGAGTGTTTCATCCTGAAAGGAACAGCCTGGCAGACGACGCTTGCGCTAGCGCTGCTTCGTGCGCCTGCGCGTACTGCTGCCAGTCTCGCAGATTATCGCCGTTGTAAGGCGCTGATACTGCGTGCGGTCGACGCTCGCGCGATATTATTAAAAATGCTGGAGGCTGTACTCTCTGATATGCGAGACCGCTGTTCTGATAAAACGAACTTCAGCGCCGAGAATGCCCTTCTGCGCTAGCCTGTGTGACAGGCACACGAAAGTCCACAGCTCTGGTTGCCATTCTTTTCGTTTTTCGCAAAGTTCCAAGACATCTTTAGTTTGGAATTCCTGCCTGAGATACGCGCTAATACATTACCCTGAAGTATGCATTATTGCTCACGTTAAGCATGACCTCAGTTGTTCCGGATCGCCAAGTTTTCCCGGGAACCGAAAAACGATAGAAGATACTTCGGTTTCACTCCGGAACGAAATAATAGATAACGTTAGGTTGCGTTTTCGTTCCCGTCAAAAATATCGTTTTTTCTTTTTTCGTTCCTTTCCCACACGCTGCGCACGAACATACATAAACTATGGTTAAACTGCCCCACCCCCCCCCCTCAAAAAAAAAAAATAATAAAATTTTGGCTACGCCCCTGGTTATGGCAATTTTAAATGTACCGCATAGCAAACTTCTTGATGCATGCGTCGCATATCGTTGATTCCCGCGGTACGTGGGATCTGCCGAACTTTTTTGTTTTGTTTTTGATCGGTTGCTTCAGTGCAGTTCACATGGGGCAAGCATGTGTGTGCGGTATAGTGTTCAAGACACCCACTTTCGGACTGGAGGGACGAGGGTTCAAATCCGAGGGCGGGAAAGGAAGCTTATTTTGTTTAATTTTTTCTTTCTTTCTTTGGTGCGCGCCAGCTATGGGTGAGGAGGGTTTTTCGAACACAACCACAAGCTACACAGGTTTGCTTGAAAAAGAACCGAGTCTTTACTGGTGACAGAAGATGTCAAACAAAGCTAGATTTAGTGAATATATATATACGTATTTAATTGTACTTAAATGGCGCAGCGATCGCCTAGAGAGAAGGCGGCGGCGGCGCTCCGACGCCTCGGCGCATACCTCTAGGTGTCATCGTACGTTCTCGTGCTCTTGACCTTCGCCGCGCCACAACGAAGCGGCCCACTACCAACAAGCCCACGTGTCCACTCTTAAAAGAAAATCCGCCCAAGATATTCTGGCCAACACCTTGAGAAAGAACATCAGGGGAACATGAAGGATTGAACCGATGGGAAACCTCCGCATGATACTTTGTATTTGGCGCCTTTCCCTTTTTTTTTTTTTTTTTTTTACATGCCCTCTCTTAGACTGTGACACTAGGTTAAAGTTCGCATGTGTTTATAAATTCTCGATTATTGGAACCATCTGTTACATTGTTTTTCCTATGATATATTAGGCATTCACTATTTCATAACACTCGATTGTTCGCTAAATCTAGCGTCTCTGCGTTCTGCGTATCCCTAACACTGGGAAGCCTCCAGTAATGGCGAGCATGTTGGCCGCACGTTCGCACGCAGACTCCAGCATAAGCGAGAGGCGTTTGCGGCCTGTCTACGGTAAGAATTGCACCCGATGCCGGCATTTCAACTCAGCTATTCGTACTCCATGAGTGCCGTCGCGCGTCCACGGGGCTCACGAAATTCCGCGGTGCTGGGAAGACGGAAAACGTGCTTTCCCACACCGCTCGCAACGCGGGCATGTTTCCGATTGATTCTTCGCGCTGAGCTCTAACTTATCAGCGTATTTTCAATCGTAAATCGTAACGTGTTGCCAAGTACCTCGCACTAGCGATGCGGCGACGCTAGCAGTGGGTGGAGCGTCGTTTGCTCGTGCGTTTCGCCGCTGCTGTTGATAGTGTGCCGCCCTGGGGCGTACGGCTTTTCTTTTGACGCATCGTTTTTCTCGCCTTCTATTTATCGCCAGATTACCTGGACAATGGGAACCACAAGAAAGCGTTGCAGGAAGCGGAGAAGCTGCTCAAAAAGCAAAAGGACTTCTCCTGCGCCAAGGTGAGACGAAAATCGAGTGCTTTTTCTAGCTCGACCCCCTGCGTCTGGGACGGTCTGTAATCACGCGGGATTCGGGTACATGTCTCGTTTGATTAACCCGCTGTTTGTTTTGGTACGCATGCGCAGGTTACAAAAGGAAGCGAGATTAAAGTGTCGCTGCGAAATGTGCTCTAGTTGCTGTAAGACTTGTTTGTTGTCTCGTTTTGGTTGCGCCCTAGTCTAGCGTCTGGGAAAGTGTACTTTGAACCCGTCGTGTTTGTTGTTACCTGCGAAATCGCGATTGGCTGTCGTGTAAACGTATTGCAGAGAGCGCCTCAAACAGCGGCGTTAAACCATCTCTACAAAACTTAGAATTGAATAGAATAATCAATTCCCGCTAAGTGCTACTTCAGAGGTGATACAGCTCACGACGCTGCAATCTCGTTTCAGAGCGAGATCGGCGTGAGTCAGCGTTATGTTCGTTACGTTAACATTGAGTAGTTGTAAGTCGACAATGGTATTTGCTTCGTTCAGAAAGTGATGAATTAAATTCCGTTGACCTGCATGTTCGCCGACTGCAGTGTTGCAAATGTGCCAGTGCCGTCGCCCATGTACGCGTGCGAGGCAATCAGTAGTTGCAACTACTAATGATTGGGACATTGTTTAATTTTTTCGAAACTTAACTTCGCTTGACAGCTAAATTACGGCCAGTAAATTCCTTTTCTTTATTTTTTCATTGAACGACAGCAGTCGGCATTTGATGTTATCAATACCGAAAATAATGATGAACGGACACTAGAAGAGAAAAACGCCGTTGTTTTTTTCGTATTACAGTAGAGCGAACTTGAGCATGTTGGTGTAGCATAGTGAAACACACAGCGAAAATAATGATGGGGACACAGGAAGAAAACACGCACAGCGCTGTAAATTACTCTTTCACGATGCCGGAAACACAATGCTTGCCATGAGGCACGCTTTGTAAGCGAGAAAACGCTCAAAAGGAAAAATGTAGATGGTGACGCCACATCAGTGTTCTCACACCAGTCGCCATAATTGCACAGACTTTGGTGGTATGCACTAGGGGCCTATATAGTTCCTAATCTGTAAAGACGAAGTACATTGCCTTCTGGGGGAGCCAGAGACTTGGCATACCAAGTTTGGGAAATTTCATTGTGCCACTGTGGTCATAATACGAAAAATTCACTTTGAAATCCTCAACGTCACATGCGATGATTTTGGCACGAAATTTGAAAATCTGACCTTGATTTTCTCCCCTATTAATATGCCCATGATGCTCAAATGAGGAACATTAGTGTTTTCAGAGTACGATTTATCAATCTAAACCAATTAATTTCTTCACTTTAAGTGTCTTTTTACTCATGAACGAATGAAGAAATGGGCGTATGTCATTTCCTGTGGATGAAGCTGTGGATGTGTCTCTGTATGCTTAACCCACAGACAGTGATGATCAGTCATGAACTATCCCAACTGTCCACTTTACTGAAGTATTGGGTGACCATTAATCTTGCTAGTACAAGTGACCTTTTGTTTCAGCTAGCGTCTGAAAACTCGTCTAAAGATATGCTGACTGACGGTATTTGTGCCCTTGCATTTGTTATTGCGTAGTTGCCAACTGCCTCGATTCCTTTTGAGGGTGACACAATTATTGAGGGTAATTCTTTGGGCAATTGTGTAGTTCGTTATCACAGCGGCTTGCAGTGCACAAAGAAACATGGACAGATGTTTGTCTGTAATCTTCATTCTACCTTTGTCGGTGTTTATTGTGTGCTGTGAGCCGTTAAGATAATTGTACATAGCCTTTTAATCCATTCAGTGCAAAACATGTTCCAAGTGCTGACTGGCTTCAAACAATTAATACCCTTGTCACGCGAATACGCAAAACTCTTTTACGTAAGCAGGTCTTTCACAAAGTTGAAAGACTTTTAATCAAAAGGCATTGCCTCGCAGACACACAGCACCGACCAGCTCTTTTGAGTGTTTTCTTCCGAACGCACAACCGAAAGCGTGGCGCTAGCTTTTAAAACAGAACCAGTCAAAACAGAATTATGTGTATCAATGTGTAAAATGCAATGTCGCTCTCTGATCACCGTAGCTGTTGTTTTTTGTGTGCGTCCAGGGCTGTTCAGTCACCGGCGTTGGCCGGACATATTACGATGCCACACTTCTTGCGACCATGCGTGCGATGCGCTAAGCGTCGCCATGTATTCCCGAGCCTATCAACCTGCTTACGATAGTACTCAATGAAATAAGCTTTAAAGGGCTCGTTACGCGTTCTGCGAGATAGGAAATGTATTTTTATGATGAGCCTAGGTGACAGAATTAACATGTGCCATTTTTTTTCACTGATTCATAATTGCTGGCGCTTAATGGTTTTGAGGCTACTCTTTTGCGGCCGTGAAAGAAATCGACGAACGCCGTTTCCAGAAAAGACCACTTCTGAAAAAGAGATCACCCTCTGTCGTGTGTCTGCGGGCAAAACTCTTTTTTGGAAGAAGTCTTCTTGCTCAAAAGACTTTTAAGTGCCCGTGTGACAGGGGTATAGAACAAATGGTTTACGTTGCCAAAACACAGGCCGTTTGGCGCTTGGGTTGCAAAAGGGACACTGAGGCTTGCACATTCACTAGAGAAGCATGTATAATTAGAGGCTTCAGTTAGGCAGCTTTCAGCAACAGGGTCACACTGTGTGGCTTTCAACCAACACACTGGGCTGGTGGGCATGCTCTTAGAAGTTGCTCTTGACAGCACATGACGACCACTACCTCTTTCTCTGACATGACTGGTGTCCTTTCCCCCCTCCTGTACTCTCTGCATTTGGCATGCATAAAAAAAACACTTAGAGGAGTACTTTACATAGTTTTTTGTGGTGCTCCAGAAAAGTTCCAGGCTTTTTATTTCCATTACAGAGTCAACAGCTGACTAAGGAAGTTACTTTACATGCTGCTGTCCCTGTCTTGTGCGAATTGTTGCAATGCGTAGAAGACATTGTATAAAAGACTCCTCATACCAGTTGGACATTACGCTGTTCAACAGGTTGGATTGGGAAATGAATGTTCCAGCCAAACTAAGAGTGGCTTGCAGCTTAAATGTCTGTTTGCTTAGTTGTCGCCACTGGCTAAGCTCTGAATACCGTGCCTTCTCCCATATAACCCACCCCCTCAACTAAGAAGCCCAGAAAAATAAAAATGAAAAATAATCTTTATATATTGCCACGAAGCTTTCTTGCACAACCCCCCACTCCGACGTTATCTTTGAATTTTTGGTCTATTTTGTGTGTGTTGTACGTGAGGAAATATGGCAAAGCCAGGTGAACAAAGGGAAACAAGCAGTCAGTCGCATGCATTCTTACTCTGTTAGGGTGACATGTACAGGGGATATGGAAAGAGGTTGGCACAGTGACCTACGGGAGTAAGGGAAATCTTGACACACATTGCTCTGTTTTTGAGCATGCCAGAATGAGAGTTGCAGGCACTAATTGTGTCTTTCCAATGTGGGTCCAGGAGACGGTAGCAAGATCCTAAACCCTCAATGTTGAATGCCAGTCACAAATTTCGCTGCTGGGGTCATTGGTCACTTGTGCTAACCTCTTTCCAAAGCAGTTTTACCTATCTGCCCAACTTATCACTCTTGAAGGAACATACTTGTAGGCAGTTGGCCATTCTCTTTCCTGGCCATTTCTTTTTTGGCCTCACTGCTGTAGTTAGTTGGTGCCCATAAGAAGGCTCCCTCTAGGAGTGTTCACTGCTTTAAGCTCTTCAATTGAGCAGTTAGTTCTTTAAGGAACAAAGTTTGAGAAGGCATGTGAGAGAGTGTATGATGGCGTGGTGCTCTCTTTGCGATTTGCATAGACATAGGAACAGCACACCTGCTGACTGACATGAATTTTCTGTAAAATTTCCAAAATTGAGCCTTTTTCTGAGAGTTTACAAATGTTCTTTTCAGCTTGACAAAAAAAAATAAACTTTATTTGCAAAACAATTTCAAATGTGTTGAAATATGGGACATTGAAAGATATAAAATTGACGCAATCGAAAAAGGGATCGGAATGGTACAAGCATCGGCCAGCACAAAAAAAAACTTTATGCAGACGATACGCTTCCTTCAAGCAAGTTTATCTATAATAAGTCGGTTAAGCAAACCAAAGAATCACCAATACCTTTTGGTTTAAGCTTAAAAGAGATGCATCTGGAAACTTTCAGCGAGAACGTCATGATTTTATTGAAACATAAAAAAAATCAAATTGGTGATTCATC
>JALIZH010009106.1:0-26697 GCA_030522465.1 Rhipicephalus appendiculatus
TACTTTGCGATGGATGGTCATCTCCTGTAGCAAGCTTTTTGGATGGCATGGCTCGTTTGAATTGAATTGAATTTATTAACAACAACAAGGTTGCGAGGATGACCAGGCAAAAAAGCTGCATTAAGCAGCTTGAGGGGAACCTGGCCACCTCATACACTGGGCAGCTTCACAGCAGTAAAACGGAAGCACATGACATACATAATGTATGAACTAACTGAAACAGTAAGAAACAGTGAACATCCACGGTCAGAATAAATAAACAGGGTTGTTGCGAAAACATTTAAAAAAGGCGAAAAAATAGGCGGAACGATGAGATAGAGAGAAAAAAAAGAGAAAAACAAATGAAGCACAAGCAATCACATAAATACGTCGCGTAGTCTTTTTTTGCGACAAAGTAGATACATTGAGACCATTTTCTTTGTATAATTGATTACAAAGAAAGCGCGTTTCCCACCTGCATTTCACAAAGGTCAAGATCAATGCCAGTCTTGTGTTTATTCTCTACTTTGTGACGACATCTACAACGCAAGAGCAAAGTAGTAGTCAGCGCCACGCATTGGCACCGACCTCCCCTTGTATACATTTAATAATCATAAATGCCATCTTGTTTAGGCTCCAAGCGAACCTCTCATGAAATCAAGGCACTGAATGCAAGTGCATGCACATTTTATTTATATTATGTAGACAATTTTCTCATGTCATAAATCAGGGAAGTCAACAAAACTACTAGAAAACAAATAACTGCAGTTTCGTCTTGCACCTTCACCTTTTTGCTTTCATACCTTTGCGCCCTTTGTCGGTCAGGTGCCCTTTTTCTGTAGACAGGTGGAAAGATGGTTGGGACGTAAGATGGATGTTCGCTAACATTAATTACTCTTGCAATTGCCTACAAAATGAGTGCTGCAAATCCGTGAATGCTCTTTCGGCAACCACACAGTTCTGTCGGGACTGTAGAAGAAAAAACAGCATTGCCCCGTTGTCAACCATCATGACACGCGCGAGTGCGCGCGCACTCACACACACAGACACACAGCGCGCGCGCACGCACACAAACACGCCAGCGCGCACTCACACATGCGCGCGAAAGTATATCGAACTATTTCCGAAGGTAGCAACTACAAAGCATGTATTAAGTGGTAGATTTAGCTAAAATATATACCACACTAATAAAAGCGACACAAACAATGCAGGGCAGCGAAACGATGTCAAAGCATGTTGAAAATGCATGCACAGCTGGCGTCCGTTCCAGTGCGATAAAGCAGATTTCCCGACGCGTAAATTGCAGGTGGCGAACCGTTGACAATGAGCGATGTACACTTGAATTCAACCAACATCGCAATGCTAAACGTGGTATGACCATCATCATCATTCATCATCAGCCTGTCTACGCCCACTGCAGGGCAAAGGCCTCTCCCATGTTTCGCCAATCAACCCGGTCCTGTGCTTTCTGCTGCCACGTTATACCTGCAAACTTCTTAATCTCATCTACCCACCTAATTTTCTGTCTCCCCCCTCACGCGTTTGCCATCTGTTGGAATCCAGTCAGTTACCCTTAATGACCAGCGGTTATCCTGCCGACGTGCTACGTGCCCGGCCCATATCCATTTCTTTTTGATTTCAACTATGATATCCTTAACCCCCCGTTTGTTCCCTGACCCACTCTGCTCTCTTCCTGTCTCTTAAGGTTACACCTATCATTTTCCTTTCCATCGCTCGTTGCGTCGTCCTCAGTTTAAGTTGAACCCTCTTTGTAAGTCTCCAGGTTTCTACTCCGTAGGTAAGTACCGGTAAGATGCAGCTGTTATATACCTTCCTCTTGAGGGATAGTGGTAGACTACCATTTCATGATTTGATAATGCTTGCCGAATGAGTCCCATCCTATCCTTATTCTTCTAGTTATTTCACTCTCATGGTTCGGCTCCGCGGTTACTATCTGTCCTAAGTAGACGTACTCCTTTACAACTTCCAGTGTCTCGCCACCTATCGCAAAGCGCTGTTCTCTGCCAAGATTGTTCCACATTAGTTTTATGCATATTAATTTTCAGACCTACTCTTCTACTTTCCGTATCCATCGTTGTCAGTTAAATGACCATCGTTGCCAGTTAAATGTGAACATTTCAAATGACAACGACGGCTAGGTCTCACAAACACGGGGAATCAAAACATGAAGTTCTTTCAACGTGTAACCGTATCTGGACTCACAATGCGACGAGACGGCGAGCAATCATTCTGGAGTCGTTGCATGCGCGCGCAGCGTAACGTACTATGTGGTCGAAGCGAACAAAATCGAAGTACTGAGACGGCCAACACAGAAGGCGAGACAGAGCTAAGACTTACTTGATCCTACTTACTGCGGTGATCCACGCTTGTCGCCTTTGTTTCTCGTATGACCTGCCCAGGAACCGATACAGCTTCACATGTGGATGACGTCCCTTGGTGTTGTCTGCACTGTTGTGGCAGCGCACCGTCACAACAATACTTAGGACCTCGACTCCGCTTCCGCGGGGTCGCTTCTGCCATCGTGGAAAAGCAACTTCGCACAGCCAGCCTCTCGGTTCAGCGGGCCATGCTGACGGCACGGCGCCGAAGTTCCCCCCGCACCGTCTGAAGGACGCAGGCTGCGCGTGCACGCGTGCTCCCACAGCCGTGAAACAGGCTGAATTGGCCGCGCCCTCTGCCGCTCATATTCCCAATTTCACCAGCGCTTGCCTCCAGAGCCGAAGCGCGGCGCTGTCGTCGCGCCGCAAACTTGAGCTTTGGTTCCCTATGCAGAGCCGATTTCTTCTCAGAGTGAGACTAAAATCACGGATCCAATAAGCCTGCTGTCTTCTAGGCCACCATTCGCATTCGGTGGAGACGCGATGCCGCAGCTACGCCGGAGGGATGCAGTGCGGCGCGTCGAGACCAGCTCCAGACTTCATGGGTCGGGCGAAACGTAAAAGCAGCGCCCCAAGCTCATCCACGCATACGTAGTACATCTAAGGCGCCACGGCTCCGTCGCTTCGTTCCTACACCGTTGAACTAACTGCGAAGCACGGCGCTGCCGCCAGCACGCCACCGCGAACACAAACTGGGAAGACTGACTTAACAGCGAGTACGAACAGCAACAAGGAGAGTTAGTTCCCTTTGGTTCCCCTGACAACGGTTTGCGCACGGAACATATCTCTGCACACGGCCTGCATGTCGCCCCGTCGTTGCTGGGTTGCTGCTCTCGCAGGCTAACTTGTAGCACACGGCACGCATCGCTTTGTCTTTGCTCTTTGAAGAGTCTATTCCGTTCGTCGCGCGCTCTTATCGGGCTCCGGTACTCCACCATTCGGTAACTTCACCTTGAAGTGTGCTTAAACAGAAGTGAAAAATCTTACGTTTTGTTGGTGCGTTTCGTTGCGTCCCCTGCTCACTAATGATGGAGGAATTATAACGGCACAAAAGCACGCAGTCAAGTGCACCGAAGCGAAGCGATTTGGCGCTTCAGTTGTGCCGTCATGTCGCAGAAAAGAATATCGTCCTTTTTTTCATCTGCGCCAAAGCGTCTAAGTCATGGCACCAAAGCCAGCAAAGGTGAGCACATTATATTTTCGTACTATAAGTCTATAACTCCTATTCCTTAGAACACTTGAGCTTCTTCGATTTTCACATGAGCGCTAATAGAAGGTGATTTCATAGAAAATATAGATTTTTCATAAAAATGCTTATATAGTCAGGCTCCTGTCGTCTGCGCACATTGACCCTGAGTCAAGGCGAAAATACTTAGCCGCAGCTGAAGTAATAGTGTCACGTGGTCGTGACGTCGACGAAGGCAACAGTCGTCTTGTCGAAGAAGAAACTCTTTATTTGGCCTAACTTGTGGCCGTGAAACGTAAAGACAGATTACAGATAGCGGCGAACGGAGCGTCGGCCGTCGATCAACTGACAAGCGGTGAAGCGCGTCGACATTTATACGCGTGTCTTCGAATATTCCAGCCTTATCACTGGCTGTCGCGAAAGCTCTAGAATAAGCTCGCGTGTACGCGTCTTGCACACAATCTTAACACAACGATCTACAATAATCGCGGGAGGCTTCTAGAAATGAGACGCGGTTTGCGCTGAGCATTGCTTACAGTCTCTGTGGGCGTAAACCAAATACAGCGAAAGTATAATGCGAAACGCGCGTGGCAATGCCCCCCTCTGAAAAACATCGTCCCGATGCTTAAAACAGAACACGGGGGGGGGGGATATTCGTGCAACAATAAATAACAATATTAAAGCAAGAAAGTACAATTAGCACAAGCACGAAAGTTTAATAATAAAGCAAAAGTTACAGTCCTCAGGTTCACTAACGCGCGTAATACGGTTTCAGGCGCACGACATGGACGACGTCAGGTCACGCACGGCGCCGCTGAGAGTTCGTAATGCCGTCAGGGACAACCTCGTAGTCGAGTGCGCCGGGACGTCGGAGTATCCTGTAGGGTCCGAAGTATCGTCGAAGAAGCTTCTCGCTAAGTCCCCGTCGGCGAACTGGCGTCCAGACCCACACACGGTCACCGGGTTGGTATTCCATGTGGCGTCGTCGAAGGTTGTAGCGACGGCTGTCGGTCTTTTGCTGGCTCTGGATGCGCAGACGGGCGAGTTGTCTGGCTTCTTCGGCGCGCTGAAGGTACATGGTAACTTCGACGTTTTCCTCGTCGGAGACATTGGGCAACATGGCGTCGAGCGTCGTTGCCGGGGTCCTTCCGTAGACCAAGCCATACGGCGACATCTGCGTCGTTTCCTGTACAGCCGTGTTGTATGCAAAGGTTACATACAGAAGGATGGCATCCCATGTCTTGTGCTCGACGTCGACGTACATGGCCAGCATATCGGCGATGGTCTTATTTAGACGCTCGGTGAGGCCATTGGTCTGAGGGTGGTAGGCGGTGGTCCGGTGGTGACTTGTTTGGCTGTACCTCAGGATCGCCTGCGTTAGGTCCGCTGTAAAGGCCGTACCTCTGTCGGTAATGAGGACCTCCGGGGCGCCATGACGCAGTACGATGTTCTCGACGAAGAACTTTGCTACCTCGGCGGCACTGCCCTTGGGCAGCGCCCTTGTCTCGGCGTAGCGGGTGAGGTCCGTTGCTACGACGATCCATTTGTTTCCGGAATTTGACGTCGGGAACGGCCCCGGTAAGTCCATGCCGATTTGCTGGAACGGTCGGCGAGGTGGCTCGATGGGTTGCAGAAATCCGGCTGGCTTAGTGGGTGGTGTCTTCCGTCGTTGACAATCTCGACAGGTCTTGACGTAGTGGGTGACATCGGCAGCGAGGCGAGGCCAGTAGTACTTTTGTTGTATCCTCGCGAGCGTACGGGAAAATCCGAGGTGTCCAGCCGTCGGGTCGTCATGCAGAGCGTCCAGAACTTCAGAACGTAACGCTGAAGGTACTACGAGGAGGGAGTCGGCCCGAAGTGGCGAGAAGTTTTTCTTTAGGAGAATGCCGTTCCGCAAGAAAAACGACTCCAGTACCTCGTCTGAATACCTTTGGAGCCATGGTGGCCTTGCCCTCGAGGTATTCTATAAGGCCCTTGAGTTCCGGATCGGCTCGCTGTCGTTCGGCGAAGTCATCGGCGCTTATGGTTCCCAAGAAGCAGTCATCATTAAGGTCGTCCTGTGGCGGCGGGTCGACAGGGGCGCGAGACAAGCAGTCGGCGTCAGAATGCTTTCGTCCGGACTTGTAAACGACGGCAACGTCGAATTCTTGAAGTCTGAGACTCCATCTTGCGAGACGACCTGAAGGGTACTTCAAGTTAGCTAGCCAACACAAGGCGTGGTGGTCGCTCACAACTCTGAAAGGCCTACCGTAGAGGTAGGGGCGAAACTTCGACGTAGCCCAGATGATGGCGAGGCACTCTTTTTCTGTTGTTGAATAGTTGGTCTCTGCCTTGGATAGCGACCGGCTAGCATAACTGATAACCCGTTCCAGTCCGTCCGTCTTCTGCACACGGACGGCGCCGAGATCCCACGCTGCTTGCGTCGGTGTGCACTTCTGTTTCGCCGCGTTTGTCGAAATGCGCAAGTAACGGAGGCATTTGCAGGCGTCGTTTTAGTTCTTGAAATGCTTCCTCTTGCGGTGTTTCCCACTTGAACTCAACGTCGGTTCTAGTAAGGTTAGTGAGTGGCTCGGCGATGCGGGCAAAATTTTTGACGAACCGCCTGTAATAGGCGCACAGGCCGAGAAATCGACGGACGGCCTTCTTGTCGGCAGGTGGCGGGAACGTAGCGATGGCGGCTGTCTTTTGAGGATCGGGGCGTACACCGGACTTGCTGATCACGTGGCCCAAGAACAAGAGCTCCTCGTATGCGAAGCGGCACTTTTCAGGCTTCAAAGTGAGGCCGGAGGTCTTGATTGCTTGAAGTACTGCGTCAAGTCGCCGGAGGTGTTCGTCGAAGTTTGAAGCAAACACAATGACGTCGTCCAGGTACACCAGGCAAGTCTGCCACTTCAATCCTGCCAGTACTGTGTCCATAACCCGTTGGAAAGTCGCAGGCGCCGAGCAAAGACCAAAGGGCATGACCTTGAACTCGAAGAGACCGTCTGGTGTTATAAACGCGGTTTTTTCTCGGTCTCTCTCGTCGACTTCAATTTGCCAATAGCCGGTCTTGAGGTCCATCGACGAAAAGTACCTCGCATTGTGGAGTCGATCGAGGGTGTCGTCCATCCGTGGGAGAGGGTACACGTCCTTCGTTATTTTGTTCAGGCGGCGATAATCGACGCAGAAGCGTAGGGTTCCGTCCTTTTTCTTCACTAACACCACGGGTGATGCCCACGGACTCTTTGAAGGCTGGATGATGTCGTCGCGTAGCATTTCGTCGACTTGTTTCTTTATTGCCTCGCGTTCCCGCGTTGAAGCTCTGTACGGGCTCTGACGTAGTGGCCTGGAACTTTCCTCTGTTATGATGCGGTGTTGTGCGACTGGGGTCTGTCGAACTCTGGACGACGACGAAAAGCAATCCTTGTATTGCAGGAGCAGGGTTTTGAGCTGTTCTTGTTTATGCGTCGGAAGGCTCGGATTGATGTCGAAAGTTAGTTGATAAGCTTGGTTCGTCGTAGTGTGTTCGGTAAACTCGGCGAGGGCGAGGGCGTCGCTGGTTTCCACAATGTCTTCGATGTAGGCGACCGTCGTGCCTTTGCTCACGTGCTTGTATTCGTTGCTGAAGTTCGTAAGCATCACTGCTGCTTTCCCTTCACGCAACTCGGCGATGCCTCGTGCGACGCAAATCTGGCGGTTTACAAACAGGTGCTGATCACCCTCGATGACGCCTTCGAAGTCTGCGGGTTTTTCGGTGCCGACGGAAATGATGACGCTAGAAAGAGGTGGAATGGTGACGTGCTCTTCTATTACGTTCAATGGATGGCTCCCTGGCGTCGTCTGGGTAGGCAGCGCTTTTTCCGAGGTTAGTGTTATCGACTCAGGCCTTAGGTCGATGACGGCTCCGTGTTTACTTAAGAAGTCCATCCCAAAGTATTACTTCCCGGGAGCAGTGCTGTAGGATTAGAAAGCTGGCTGGATAGGTCCGGTTATTGATGGTGACTCTTGCTGTGCAAACACCGGCTGGCGTTATTAGATGACCCCCAGCGGTACGGATTTCAGGGCCTTGCCAAGCAGTCTTCACTTTCTTCAGCTTCGTCACGAAAGGCCTACTGACGACGGAATAGTCGGCTCCAGTGTCGACGAGAGCGGTGACGTTGTGACCGTCGAATATTAGGTCGAGGTCGCTGGTTCGTCGCCGTGCGTTGCGGTTGGGTCGCGGCGTCGGATCACGGCTACGTCGATTTGTTGCGCTGCTTCCTTGTAGCGTCGTCCCGTCTTCGTCGGTCCGCAACGTTTCGTCGGCAGGGCTTCGTCTGCTTCGCGTCGTGTTCTGCAGGTTTCGGGGCGTTGTCGTCGTCGGCGGCCGCGGACGATCTTCGGCATTTCGTCGTACAGCAACCGCACCTCCATCGGTTGCTGCCTTTAGTTTCCCGTATACGGGCTAGGCGACCGGCCCCGGTTTGGGCCAGTGTACTGCCGGCGGTGCGGTGACATGTAGCGGCCAGGCGACGGCGAGCGCGATGGTCGTCGGGGTGTCCACTGAGCTCCTGCGAGATAGTCGGCGATGTCGCGTGGTCTTTCACTCCGCTGTGGACGCGGCGCCTCGATGGCGAAACCACGCAGTCCCATCTGGCGGTACTGGCAGCGGCGGTAGGTGTGGCCAGCTTCTCCGCAGTGGTAGCACAGTGGGCGGTGGTCAGGGGCGCGCCAAACGTCAGTCTTCCTCGGTGGAGCGTGGCGCTGGCCGGCGGGTGGACGGTATGGCGGCGGTGTCTGGCGGCGGGACTGCGATGGTGCGACGTCTTCACGTGGGCGCGGCGGGGGAGCATTACGACGTGCTGCAGCAGCGCAGCTCATGGCTTGTGGCTGAGGCTGTTGCGGTTCAGGGGTGCTCAACGACTGATGGATTTCCTCTCGAAGAATATCTGCGATCGAGGAAACGTGCGGCTGTGATGACGGGAACATTCGACGAAGCTCCTCACGCACTACGGCCCTTATGGTCTCGCGCAGGTCGTCTGAGGAGAGGGATTGAATGTCGGCGTAGCCTGGCGTCAAGCGGCGATTGAATTACCGCGTGCGCAGCTCCAGTGTCTTCTCGATCGTGGTTGCCTCTGTCAGGAATTCATGGACGGTCTTGGGTGGGTTCCTCATCAGAACCGCGAAGAGCTCCTGCTTGACTCCTCGCATGAGGAAACGAACTTTCTTGTCCTCGGCCATGTCAACGTCAGCGTGGCGGAAAAGCCGCGCCATCTCCTCCGCAAAAATGGTAACACTTTCGTTTGGTAGCTGCACGCGTGTTTCCAATAAGGCAGCAGCCCTTTCTTTTCCGCACGACGCTCGTAAACGTCTCTAAAAAAGCGCTGCGAAAGATATCCCAGGTTTGTAACGTGGATTCTCGGTTCTCGAACCACGTCCTCGCGGCGTCTTCTAGGTAGAAGTAGGCCCGGCGCAGTTCTTCCTCGGTGTCCCAGTTGTTAAAGGTCGCAACTCGCTCGTACGTCTCTAGCCACGTTTCGGGATCTTCACTTGGCGATCCATGAAAAGTCGGTGGCTCTCTCGGCGGCTGGATCACGATCGTTGCAGGCGGCACAGGGTTGGTCATCGTGCCTGCGGTTGAGGTCAATGTCTTGGTTGGCCTGGTGTTTTCCGGCAGGAGCCCGTGCTCTGGCTGTAGTCCCTGCTGCCTGCGGCTGGTGCGACGAACAGGGTTGTCCTTTGTGTCCTCTTCTTCGCGGCTCCGGCTAGGGTCAGCGCCTCGCGGGGGTGTCCGTTGCATGGACGAAGCAGCACCTCCACCAGATGTCACGTGGTCGTGACGTCGACGAAGGCAACAGTCGTCTTGTCGAAGAAGAAACTCTTTACTTGGCCTAACTTGTGGCCGTGAAACGTAAAGACAGATTGCAGATAGCGGCGAACGGAGCGTCGGCCGTCGATCAACTGACAAGCGGTGAAGCGCGTCGACATTTATACGCGTGTCTTCGAATATTCCAGCCTTATCACTGGCTGTCGCGAAAGCTCTAGAATAAGCTCGCGTGTTCGCGTCTTGCACACAATCTTAACACAACGATCTACAATAATCGCGAGGCTTCTAAAAATGAGACGCGGTTTGCGCTGAGCATTGCTTACAGTCTCTGTGGGCGTAAACCAAATACAGCGAAAGCATAATGCGAAACGCGCGTGGCAATATTGAAGGGCATAATTCATAAAAGCTCGAAGGGAACACAAAAATGCCCCCACCTCCCCGAAGGGAATCGTGAGGAAATGCGAATGCACTTCAACCGAAGCAAGCGCTGCACTGAACGCGCGCAGCGCTCTACCCGCTTAGAGGAGGAGAGTAGCGAATGCGCCGCGAGACCAAAGGCGAGAACGCAGGAGAAGCGCAAGCAGGTGGTAGGAGAGAAGTGGAGAGAGTAACGCACAGCTGTTGAAGAGAGGGAAGGAGGAGAGTTGCGCATGCGTAATGTGAGTGCGGAAGCCGACGCCGCGGGACATAGACCTGAGCAACAGATGCTCCGCATCTAAAACAAAGGGGCAAGAAGATGCGTCTCTAAGCGCGCATCATGACCCTGAGCAATTTCTCTCTCTCTTTTTTTTCCGTGATGTTGCGGCTTACTTTCAGTGTGATCGCGAGCGCGCCTGCGGGCGCATGGCGGCCTCTCGCGGCGGCTGCAGCAACTGTGCAGCCCACACCATGGCCTCCGAGATTACTTCTTGGATGTAGGCGCTAGAAGACGAGGACGAAGGGAAGAAGGACACACACACTGGCGCTACTGACAACAAATAAAGTTTATTTCTATTCCCAGGCCAACAGTTATACCTGTTTTTTGCACACGACAATCACGTGGCTACTTGCGGAAAACATGAAACCTTGAACAACATGAAAAAAATGAAAAAGCAACAATACAATCAACAACATGATGTGGCTGGAACCTCGATACTACAGAAAATTTAACGCTTCTGGATAGCCGGTAGGCAAGACGGCCTCAGCACATGCGCAAGTAGTCTAATTCCTTTTTACTCAGGGACAACGACGTTTTGCTGACACAAGTTTCGCCGAAATAGTCAATCTGCTCAGCTTCGATTACTAAGCTAGTGATTTCAGACTTGCTCTTGCCAACTATAACCGTCTTGTCAAAATTGGGTTGGCACGTGCATTTAAGGCAATGTAGCGCCAAAAAACCCATCAGGCGGCGATTTGCCCACTTTGTTACTGTGCTCTCTGAGCCTATCATTGATGCAGCGGCCGGTCTGCCCTATGTAAACTCGGCCACATGACAAAGGAATCCGGTAAATGACACACGTTCTACAGGGAATAAACGGTTTAGTGTGCTTCTTCGGGCATACAACACTAATCTTCTTATCGGGATTAGTTTTCTTGCACAAGCTTACCCAATTTTAATGGCGCAGAAAACAGAACACGAGTGTTAGATCTGCCTGCAATTTTCTTAAGGTTATGGGAAACTTGATGAATGTAAGGAACCACCGCTACATTTTCTTTGTTAGGGGCGGATGAACCTACGGTGGTGGACCTATCTTGCGTACCTTTAGCCCGGCGAAGTAAGCCTTCTGCTACGGAAATGATCAGATGGGAGGGGTAGGCGGCTGTTTCTAGCCTTGACACTTGATGTTTGAAACTTGCGTCAACCAAATGAGAACATGATTTGATGAGCGCATTGTTTAGGCACATTTTGGCAATGCCTCTTTTAATGAGCTTAGAGTGGCTCGAGTTGAAACTAAGTAACGCCTTCTTAGCCATGGGCTCATATGACCAGCAGGTGTGATTATCTCTAAAAACAAACTTCAAGTCGAGGAATCTAATAGTTCCATCTACTGGCAACTCGACAGTCATGACAAGGGGACTAAGACAACTGCGTAAAATACATACAATGTCATAACACTGATCATAAAACCTATCCAATGTACTGTTAAAAAACACCATAAAATCGTCAACAAACCAAAAAAATGGTTATACCTTGTCATGACTGTCGAGTTGCCAGTAGATGGAACTATTAGATTCCTCGACTTGAAGTTTGTTTTTAGAGATAATCACACCTGCTGGTCATATGAGCCCAGGGCTAAGAAGGCGTTACTTAGTTTCAACTCGAGCCACTCTAAGCTCATTAAAAGAGGCATTGCCAAAATGTGCCTAAACAATGCGCTCATCAAATCATGTTCTCATTTGGTTGACGCAAGTTTCAAACATCAAGTGTCAAGGCTAGAAACAGCCGCCTACCCCTCCCATCTGATCATTTCCGTAGCAGAAGGCTTACTTCGCCGGGCTAAAGGTACGCAAGATAGGTCCACCACCGTAGGTTCATCCGCCCCTAACAAAGAAAATGTAGCGGTGGTTCCTTACATTCATCAAGTTTCCCATAACCTTAAGAAAATTGCAGGCAGATCTAACACTCGTGTTCTGTTTTCTGCGCCATTAAAATTGGGTAGCTTGTGCAAGAAAACTAATCCCGATAAGAAGATTAGTGTTGTATGCCCGAAGAAGCACACTAAACCGTTTATTCCCTGTAGAACGTGTGTCATTTACCGGATTCCTTTGTCATGTGGCCGAGTTTACATAGGGCAGACCGGCCGCTGCATCAATGATAGGCTCAGAGAGCACAGTAACAAAGTGGGCAAATCGCCGCCTGATGGGTTTTTGGCGCTACATTGCCTTAAATGCACGTGCCAACCCAATTTTGACAAGACGGTTATAGTTGGCAAGAGCAAGTCTGAAATCACTAGATTAGTAATCGAAGCTGAGCAGATTGACTATTTCGGCGAAACTTGTGTCAGCAAAACGTCGTTGTCCCTGAGTAAAAAGGAATTAGACTACTTGCGCATGTGCTGAGGCCGTCTTGCTACCGGCTATCCAGAAGCGTTCTATTTTCTGTAGTATCGAGGTTCCAGCCACATCATGTTGTTGATTGTATTGTTGCTTTTTCATTTTTTTCATGTTGTTCAAGGTTTCATGTTTTCCGCAAGTAGCCACGTGATTGTCGTGTGCAAAAAAACAGGTATAACTGTTGGCCTGGGAATAGAAATAAACTTTATTTGTTGTCAGTAGCGCCAGTGTGTGTGTCCTTCTTCCCTTCGTCCTCGTCTTCTAGCGCCTACATCCAAGAAGTATGACAGACCAACAAGCCCGCATCGCCACCCTCCGAGATTAGCCGGCGGCGCGCCGTTGCTCCGGCCGTCCCATTCGCACGCACAGTGCGTAATCGGAGAAAGCGGAATAACTACTCCCGCCGCCGCACCGCGGCGCGCGCTCCCCATGGCTCGCTTCCCCCGGACGCGGACACACGCGGCGGGCGAACGCTTGGCAATCGCAGCCTCTGTGCGGCGCGCAATAGAAAATTGCAGCACACATCTGCCGACTAAATGCAAAATGTCGCTTACTGGTGCAATTGGGCTATTGCCTCATCAATTCTGACGCATACTTAGCACTGCGGGGCGTTCGCTGATGCCATACGTTACGTTTTGCTGCGCGCTGGTAATTTTCTTTCGGGGACGGTTTGTACACTCTAAAAACTGAAACTCCAGCAGCAAGAGTAAAGAAGCTTTGTTACTCTCTCTGCAGAGAGAGTAAGAAATTATACTCTCTCTACAGAGAGTCACTTTACTCTCTCTGGCCAGAAGGAGTGAAAGGGGGCTTTCACTCCTTCTGGGAAAAGAGAGTAAAGTGCCTGTTTTACTCCGGAAAACCGCAAGAGAGTTCAATGCCTGTTTTACTCCTTTACCATACGACAGCTTGTTCCACAGCTTGTTTTACTCGTCCCATTCTCCCCATTGGAGAAGCTGCAAAGATAAGTCCGCGCAGTCTTGTATCTCGGACTGTCGCTCAGTCGAGAGAGAAAACATTTTATTTTAACATAACGGCTGCGGCACAGCTCGGCTAGGCCCGGTTACGAAACACCAGGCCCCAAACCACCGGCAGACGCTCGCGTGCTCCTTTGCTAGCAAATGCGCGCGCTCCTTGCGTTTTGACCTGGGACGCTGAGGAAGGCCATTCGGACAGACAAGCCGACGAACGCGTCCACTGTAACTTCGTGCGCATCTGCAACGCCACTAATAATTTCGCGCGGCTTGTCACGGGGGTATCCGTTCTTCGCTTCAAGGCCACGCGATGATGCACAGCGTAACTCACTCAAAAATTATAAACTAAATAACCTGATTTTATGATAATAATATTTTATTCATTCAATCAATCCTGCGGGAGGGATCGTCCTGGGTCCTGGCGACACGGGCCCGTTGAACGCCTGGAGGCTCTCGAGAAGCCCGTCGCATGCTGAGGAAATCACCCCACATTTTAGAGCGGAAGGGACGCAAGATGACAGGGGAGGGGAGGCAACAATTTTTCGGCGCACTCCACCGTGACGTGGAAAGCCGTTGGGGATCTGCCGCAGGCCGGGCTAGAATTCACGTAGCGGTCTGGGTTCTCGATGAACGGACGAAGAAACATATGCCTCCTCAACGTGTCGTGTCGAAAACCGCTGACATGCCCAAAGAATCCGGGATCGTAAATGCACGCGATTATGTTCACTCGTACTGAAACACTCCCACCGCTACCAATCATCACACCTGCGTTTTCACGACCACTTGTGCTCGGCAAGCTTTGCTGACACTTGTATTTGCGAGCGCAAGGCGAACGCCAGTAGTGTTTCGGTGACTTCACATCCCGGCTTGGTAAACATGCAGTCCCATAATCTGCTACCTAGCTCTGCTCGTACTTTAACCGAGTTATCACAAGCATTTGTGCCCGCGGCAGTTCTGCACCGTTCTGTGCAAGCACAGGGGTGTGCTTGTCAGGGGCCGAGCGCCAGTAGTCGAAACAACACGCACATCTCACTCATATGTGCACCCCTCCGTAACACGCAAGAAATAAAATGCTCATTTTTAATCAGTTAATCGTTGGGGTTTACCGTCCCAAATTGCAAAGTGCAAACGCGCCTCTGGCTCCTATATTTAATTGCATCTAGCACGAACTTTCGCTCACGGTAGAAGCTGCTTTTTCGCTCAAAACCAAACATGCCAACGCCGCCGAAACCAAGCTGTCGCGATAGGAAAAAAAAAAAAAAAAGACGCGACTTGCATCAAGCGGCTGCGAAACGGCGAGAGAGAAACGCTAGGGGCGCTATTTTGTAAGCGTTCTAGCATAGAACGGGGAGGAGGATAGAACAAAAAGAGGAGGGAAGCAAACAGCCAATAGGCGAGCTGGGGAGTTCAGGAACTGTATGCAGTGCATTAAAGAAATGTATAAATATTATAACTGAACATAAAAATTCAGAGGCATTGTTTTTCGTAGCTTGAAGTTTAAGAGCTCGGTGACTTTGACAATTAACTTCTGTTAATGTCTTGACGTAGCGCCAGGTGGTGTCGCCGTTTCACAAGACGTTCGGTGGTGGCGCTGGTCACCACGTTGTTTCAAGCAATGCTTCTAGTATAGGTGTACTTGAAAAATTCAAACCGCGCGACAATTCGAACCGTTACCCAGTTGTTTGGAAATGGCGCAGCCATCAAAACGAGGTCCGCGGGTTCCCGACAACCAAAGGGAGGTGCTGCTCGCATTTATGGAGCAGCACCCCCAGTTAGCCGTGCGCGCTAGCGAGCTCACCCAAGAGTTTACTGCAGCGGACAGGCGTCGGCTGTGGGACGAGCTCGCCGACGCACTCAACGGCGAGGGCCCCATCGTCAAGTCCGTACAGCAGTGGCAAGATTGGTGGCGCAAGCAGGTCCACGACGCTCGCCAGGACGCCGCCGCGATCGCCGAGGTGCAGCGGTGAGTGAACACGAATTAGTCTGATGAACTTGTCTTACAATGTGCGTGCGTTCGCAGGAGCACAGGCGGGGGGCGTGCCCCCGGTTTCTATGGACGCGTGCTCGAACTCACCGGCACACTGCGGCTGACAGGCGTGCGTCCGCTAGATTACCAGCAGGTAAGCTCACTGTTCGATAATATCTGTTCCGAAATTGAACAGTGCCCAATATCTGCAATTTGATCGGTTGTTCAAAAAAAAAAATGGCACCAGCACATTAGCTACAAAATCATAGAGTTTTGGTGTAGCTTGCAGGAATAACGCTCGTATTTATATATAAGGAACTGCCTCTGGAGGCATTCGGGAAAACATGCACCTTAAGGAATGGGATCATTAACTACTTGATCATTGCAGGACACTGTGTGCATCTAGTAGCAGTGAAGCTTGCATAACTGCCGGATGACATTACATTGTATTGAAGGGAGGCTTACGTGTGTTCTTGACACTTACCAGGACGATGCACCGCCTACGGCACCAATGGAGGTGGTGCAAGGTATGGCGTCAAGCTCGACTTCGGGTGAGTGCAGCGTGAAGGTTTTTTTTATATGTGTTTATTTTAATTTTTGTAACATTTTTGCCAAATGTGTGTACATACGATGGAAAATTGCATTGCATTCACTCTTGTGCACCAGCTGCAGGTGCAGATGAGCCGCCGGTAGCTGCAGCCGCCGAAGCTACACCATCAGGTAAGTGCTGCTCATTTGCAGGCCATTGGTTGAAATGAGCTTTCACACTTCAGTGAAGAATCTCATTAGCACATCAAATCAGCATCACTACCTTTACACGTAATGTGCAATGCAGTGCAATTCCATTAAACATTGCCTGTTTTCAGAGCGCCAACCCCCTATCGCGCCACCTCGACGGCGGCCTGTCCGCCCACCTAGGCAGCCGCGGGCACGGCGTGTCGACCTTTTGAGCGACATGCAGTCGCAGTGTGCTCGCAGCCTAGAGCAGGGCACAGACCTGCTGAGGGTAAGTAGATCAATTAGTATATTGCAGCATATAGCAAGAGAACAATTTTTTTTGACTCTTCACTCATTATGGAATCATGACTGAGAAATTAAGATACCGTGAGCACAGATTGGAAGTGCACGTAATATTTGGAAATGGAGTCTGAGCTTCCAAGTGAGCTACAGCCGGGCACATAGCTGGTTAGCCCTGAAAAGGGCTGTTTGGAGGTTTGAGATGCGTTTGAGGTGATGACTGAAGAGGAGTTCTGGCAGGACTTTGGTCTATCCAAACAAACAGTGCATAGCTTGTACGGCGCACTTGACACCACTACTGGATGCCGCCAGGCCAGTGGCTATTCGCCAGAGAGGAAATTGTTGTGCACACGCAGATTCTTGCAAGCAAGAGCTTCCAGGTGACAGCTGATAGCGAAGAAGCCATGGTTATCCACACGTTCATTTCAGGTGCTCGAGTCCATCGGCAGGAACATGCGGCGACTGGCCCTGGCCGCAGAGGAGAATACAGCGCTGCTTCGGCGGTCAGCGGAGGCAGCGGAGCGAACAGCCTCAGCCCAGGAGGCCATCCTCAGGGAGCTGAGGGCCGGGCGACACAGTGAAGAATCTGAGGGAGAAATTTAAAAAAAATTGTGTTATTTAGCTGTTTAGTTTTTTTTTCTTTTTTGTTTTTTGACTGCTGCAAGAGCAGCATGTGCAGTAATTTATGTTCTTGGTTTTGTTTTTTATTTTGTTTTTATTTATTCATTTAGTGCTGCAAGAGCAGAACGCTACACATTTTATGTTCCTGTACGTTTCTTTATTTCTTTTTTTTTTGACTACTGCAATAGCAGCACTATCACCACTCTGTGTTATTGTATCGTTTTTTATTTTTTTGTACAGCTGCAAGGACAGCATGTTGAGTGTTTTACGGTCTTTTTATTGTTAATTTTTTTTTGACTGCTGCAAGAGCAGCATGTGTATTGTGTTTCTGTACCTGTTATGTTATGACTGTTGCAAGAGCAGCATGTCTACTGATTTTTGGATCTGTTACGTTATGACTGTTGCATGAGCAGCATGTCTATTGTGTTTCTGTACCTGTTACGTTATGACTGTTGCAAGAGCAGCATGTCTACTGATTTTTTGGATCTGTTACGTTATGACTGTTGCAAGAGCAGCATGTCTATTGTGTATCTGTACCTGTTACGTTATGACTGTTGCAAGAGCAGTATGTCTACTGATTTTTTGGATCTGTTACGTTATGACTGTTGCAAGAGCAGCATGTCTATTGTGTTTCTGTACCTGTTACGTTTTTTTTGTGTTTGGCTGCTGCAGGCCTAGCACGTTTATCAGCGACAAAGGTGGTGTTAGATGGCAAAGGTGTCATTTTGTGTTTTAATCGCAAAGCATTCCTTAGCAAACTTCGGCGACTTTGAGCGTATCTATCTATCTATCTAGACACCTATGACTTTGAGCTCTCCTAGCCGTATCGTTAATGGGATTTATACCAAAATCGCTATGTCATTACATAACTGTATGACGAACATGAATGACTGGTCATAAAAAAAAGCATGACTGACTTGTCATGAAAAGTGTGATTTACACGCCATGGCCGTAGTGCTCCAGAGGCCGTTTTATTAACTTGATCTGTCAAAAAATTTGTTCGATGAGACATTTCTGCATGACCGACATAAATGACAGGTGGTAATATGAAATCATGACCTGCATGTCATGTACAACATGAGTTACACGCCACGCTAATGGTGCGCTTACACCAGTTTCGCTAGTCTGATATACACCAAAATAGGTATTGCGCATCATGACTGTAAATCAAGCATAAATGGCAGGTCCTAACATGTAAAGCATAACAAGCACATTACATCCGATTCCCACAGTCCGTGGGATCTGTCGGCTGTGTGTTTACGCAAACGTTGCAATATTTATAAGCAAATGCTCTAGTCTCAGTATGCTTTCATTTCATGCATTTATGAGGTGCACAGACATCGTAATAGTTCTCAACTGTTGTTTTCTGACACTTGTGCCTGTATTTCGATACTGACAACTAAATGTAGTAGTCCTCTTCTACGCTCTTGCAGAATAATAGTCACACTTCAGGTAGTCATTTTCAGAACAGTCTTACTGTGATATTACTGTGATACATTTAAAGTAGTTATTTCGACTGAGCCACAGTTTTACGTATGAAACTGGGCATTATCTGGGGCAGTGCACTTTCACGAAAGCAGAAGTTTTTTTTGAACATAGGACAGTTACATTCTTGTATCACTGCTTATACAAAGTGATTTATTTAAGAAGGATGTCTGGAGTGTGTCATTTTTGGGAAAACAGGCATGCACTGCCCATTCAAAGTTTATGTAGAGTTACAAAGTGTATTTTTTCTTCCGCATAAATGCAAGACAATAATTTTTACAACACAACATAGCGAACACATTGTGAAAGGACAGCACTTGTGAGCACTGTTTGGGGGGCATTAAGAATAAAAGAGAGAAGAAAGCTTTATCAATCAGTATTGAAATGCAGCTGCAATATAACATGTGAAATGATGTTAAACATTTCGGTGATGTTACTGTGACACCTTAAAGGAGTACTGACACAAATTTGGGGCATCGCAGAAGAGGCATTTTTAGTTTCCCTGGTGTGCATGTTAATGCTGTGCGCACACCTGAACTACACAACATATTTGAAATAAAAATTGGATTTTAAGTCCTCGGCAGAAACATCAGCAAGCCAGCCCAACGCAATAGCCGTTGTCATGACTAGTCAGCAATATTCGCTGGGTTATAAATCGCAGCTCAAATCACACAAATCGCTGGTCTACTTGCTGAAAGACAATTTATCCATCATTGTTTACGAGTATCGTGTGAGACTTCAAGAGCTGCTGCCTGCATGTCGCAAGTTACTGTCTCCTCGTGAAGTCAAGCTGCATACACGTCACTGTGAAGCCGCCTCATTAATACCGCAACCGAAAGTGCCTCATTTAGGCAGCAGTACAAAAAAAATATAGACTGCAATCTCAGGCACAACAGTACTCTCTGTAGGGGTTCTCGACACCAGTGTTATCTATAGCAATAACTCGAAAATATTTCAAAAATCATGTTAGCACTCCTACTTGTTTGCTGTTGCATTGTTATGTGCCTTGGTGTGCATAATGAGGTGTTTCAAGCACCTGATTGCTATTGACGGTGTGTGCACTAATGGTTTAGTTGCCCTTTCAGAGCTATTTTTTTTCGTACCGGTAGCGGGAGCGTTTGGAATTATTTTATTGGTGTCAGGCTTTTGTGACATTCTGAGCATTGTCTTGTCATTGTACTAGTTGGCATAAAAACTGAACGTTATTGATTATTTTCGATTTGTTCTCATTCTGTGTTGCATGGATGCTTTGACTGCTAGTTCTTGAGGGCATTCCATGCCCTCAAGTAAGGGCGTTCTGTTATATGTAGCATGCGAGATGGCCTTGCTCTCACAACTACATACCGTGCACAGAAGCTCACACAGTGTAGCAGTCAGGGTCAGTTGTGTTGTATGCAAGGCTTGTCCTAAATATTCAAATCATGTTCCGTGACCACGGAATGGCAATCATTTGTAGTGATGTCATTACGTGGCGAGATTTTGTTCTGAGGGGATGCTTGCATTTCATTCAATATTCGAAACATGCGTTGCATTCATACGCCACTACTTTTGTCAACCCTTCAATGACTGAACATAAAATATGGCAATACAACCATTTACTTCTTTCCATTCATTTTTTGTATGCAAAAGTTAATACTGCTGCACATACATACACAGCAACTGTAGTACCTTGCCATGTAAACGCATGGAAATGATCATACCACCTGTGTGCTAATTTTCTGTGAGGAAAGAAATAGCACTTCATTGTATTATGGCAGCTGAAGGAAAAAAAGATGTGACAGTATGACACACTGGACACAACGCATTTTTGTTTCCTGTGTGTTTAACTGTTCTGTATTTTGCAGCGTTCTGTCATGTTCATTAGGCAACTGCAGCCTGCCTAAGGACCCATGAGCACTTCAGGGGGTGCAATCCATAGAGAATAGTGCTGCCTAAGAAGCGTAGACGTTATATAAACTTTTAGCATTTAAAAGCACTAATCGTGAATATAAATCACCTACCGATAGTCTTGAACATTTAAGAGATTACCACTGGATCATTCCATGCCACATGTACCGGCTGTGACGCTCACACACCACAGGTGTAGCTGACAAAATCGATACCTTTGTCCTGTACATGGACTTTCGGCTAAACATTTCTATTAAAAAAATTTTTTTTCGCCCGCCATTGAGCTGCCATAAGGTTCACTTGCCTTTGTTAAACTGTGACCAATACAACAAATGTTCATAAAATCTATTTTTTTTTGTCTGCTGAGCTCCACACCTGTGCTTGCTATACTGCAGAGGTTCTATTTGACTGCGCTATTTGATTGCGAATTTATTGTCTCTAACCGCCACCCACGCATTTTCAAAGCGAAAATCTTCAAAGTTTGCGACTTTTTCTTAAGCTATCTCGAACTCTCGCTAAGCTGTACAACTAAACAGAACCTCTGCAGTGGAGCAAGTGCAGTTTTGCAGCTCTGCAGACAAAAAATTCATTTTCTATACATTTTTTCTATTGGGCAAAGTTCAACAAAAACATTTAAACTTTGAAGGGGGGGCCGACGATGGTCGCAAAAATTTATTTCCAACAGAAACGTTTAGCTGCAGGATCATGTACATGACAAAGGCATAGATTTTATCAGCTACATCTGTGATGATGCAGCGTAACGGCTAGGACACTTAGCATGGAATGATCTCAATATTTTGTTTTATCTGTTTGTCAATATGTGTACAGCATCAGAACTTACCAGTCCTGTGGTGCCGGTGGTGCACTGTCGCCAAGCGGGACTCGGACACACTGGAATGCGCTGACGAGTGCATTGCGTTGCTGCCTGCCCTTGAGGTAGATGTCATGTGACAGCGGGACCTGTGGCAGCTCTGCACCGTCTTCGCGTGGATCACTCGGTGCTTCCCCACTGTCGTCGTCCTCATGGAACAGTGGCTCGTCTGCCTCCAAGGCAATGTTGTGGAGAGCAGCGCAGGCAGAAACAATTGCCGCTGCTCGGTCGGGACTGTAGAGCAGAGTCCTGTAGTGCTGCAAGCAGCGGAACCTGCTCTTCAGCACTCCGATGCACCTTTCCACAACATTGCGCATGGTGGTGTGCTCCTTGTTGTAGAGGCATTCGGGGGACCCGCCGCGTGGATGGCCAGGAACTGGTATCATGAGCCACGGCTCCAAAGGATAGCCAGAGTCGCCTGTTACAAAAATATGACAGCAGAGTTCAGGGTTGCCAGGTTTGGCAACTTTGCACCGATTGGCCATATTTCATGCTGTTGATGGGGAGGGGGGGGGATTTGGCTTGGCTACTTTTCATAAAGCTCGGCCATTTTAAAACATGAACCGAAATGTGTGTAGCTCATAACAGGCAGCAATTTAGATTTGCCGTTTCAGCCAAGCCACTTCAAACCTTTTCAGGCTTGTCCATTGGCATCGCGATTCAACAACACTTTCGATTCAACCAAATGATCCAAAAGTTTCAATGTTTGCAGCTTCAGCTAGAATGGGAGTTGCAGGATTTACAAGTGGAGCCTGCAAGTATGTGAAACCAGTCGCACTATCTGAATGAAGATATAAAACTACAAAGAAACGTCCGACATGAACCATGTGGTGCACCTTGCAGATAGAGCAGTTAAGCAGCTTCTCCAGCTGATCTGAAATGCAGGGGCCCAGAGAGTTTTCTTATCGATAACCTTCTTGAAAAGCGGCCTCAGAAAAAGAATAGTGGTCTGCTGATCTTGGTTCTACAGATACAGTTGTGACTGCGTCTGAGGAACTTAACGGTTCCAGCTTTGATACCCTCCCGAAATTGCCAAAATCAACACAAACGTAACACTGCTAATCTGCAGCCACAATATCAATTGTGTGATAGTGTTCAAGTATGTATTGGTCTTGCGATTTCAGCCTAATTATGAAAATTATCCATATCTGGTGACGTCTTAGCAGCTGGCTTTCGAACATGCGGTAACACAACGCTGCAACTTAGGCATCTTTCCAGCTCCAAATTTGGCACTCGACTTAGACAAAGAACATGTTTTTTCATTTCGAGGCTGAGCCTCGAGGACTGTTGCTGGGGGGCCTTATTTTGCAGACCACTTAATGCAGAATGCAACTTCAAACCGTAATTTGCTGTGAACATGACAACCAAGAGCACTCTACATCCACAGAGCTCTGCACTCATCAGCATTAAAAGTCGGATATTTGACAAGCTGCTTTTGCAATTTCTTAGGAGTAAGTTTGACAGCAAGTCAGGAATACTAACTGCTAGTAGTTATTACGCAACACACGATTGCGAAACTCACTGCAATGTGTTGTTCAAGCAAAACAATTGTTATTTTGAACACACTTGTGCAGTACTGATTGTCACAAATTTTTTTTCCAGTCTTCTTAAGAGAAGCTCCACAAGGCACGTAACGAAATGTCCACTTTAGGGACAGCACAAGAGACTTTGTTATCTTGTACAAAAATGGTTGCTAAAGTCCTCAATTTATACTCGTACTTGCGAAATTCTGATTTCCCAGTGCTCGTGTTGCGTTTATTTACACTTTTTTTGCCAAAAAAGCTTTGAGTAAGTAAGAATGTTGCAGTACTCAAGTGCCCCTTGGCGTGAGGTGACTAGTTTTCCCAATTATTTTGCTTACTTTTTTTGGTTTAGACCACGCAGCCTTGGCCGAGCTCTGTGCTCTTGATTATGAAACGGTGCAATGAAAAGACATGAAACGCTGACAATGAAGAAAACATAAAGACTAGTGTCGGATCTTGTATTATTCATTGTCAGTGTTTTATGTCTTCTTGTTGTGACGTTTCATTATCATGAACCCTCACCAATTCATCCTACTGTCGGTTCTCTGCACTTCTTAGTGGCGCTCATTTTTCATAACTTACCAAGTACATGTTCACCAGGCTGAAGTTGTGAGGCGAGGCACTTCCACAGTGGGTTGTGCCTCCACACCCAGGAGTCGTGGCATGACCCCGGAAAACGGGGGTCGATGACCAGTATCCGGAGGTCTGCATCGCACACCTGCAATGAAAAGTAGTATGAAATGGTGAAACAGATATGCTTCAAGCAATCCCATCTACCCATCTCTCATAAACATGTAATGCGCATGCACGTTGGGGAATGTTGCACACTGTTCAATTGGTAAATAACACTGAGCCTAAGCAAGCGTGGTCGTGAAATGGTCCTACACATTTTCGTGTTCTATGTACCTTCACAGTCATCACTGAGCAACTTTCCTTTCACCATGGCATTTACTCCTGTTAGCGTTACTTTCTCAAGGCCGAGCTTCGAGACTGAAAACATCCATTTTGCTCGGCACTTTCATTTCTAGACATTGCACCAATCATTGCCGAGCACACAATAAGCTTCAACGAGCCCATATTCAGTACCCCGGACGCTAAAGGATGCACTCGCATTCAGGGGGCGGCGCCAGTATTTTTGCTCTGGGGACAGCACCCACGACAAGCGAGTTCGTCTAGGGGGGAGGGTAGGAAGGCGGGTAACTCATGCATTACATTTCAGCTATGTTTCAGCTTTTGGGGGGGGGGGGGGGAGGCGAAAATTCTGGGGGAGCTCTAGCGCTCCCATACCCCCCGCTGGCACCGCCCCTGCTCGCACTGCAATCGTTTCATTACTTCAGCGGGAACAGGCACAGTAAAATGAAAAAAAAAATTATATTTCTACGACAGCCAGTTACATATGGCGAGCACGTTTCTACAGAAGTCAGAGCAGAGGTACTTACGATCATGACGTTGAGCGCATAATAACCCTTCCGGGTCATGAAGCTCGCCGTGTCCGCTATGCTGAGGCCTTCTGGCTTCTGGATGGCAACCAGCGTGCCGTCCACGCACGCAAGTACACCAGGAATGGTGCCGCGTCGTGCGAATCCCGCCTTCAGCTCAACCTTGGCAGCCGGCGTCAGCGCGAAGTCCACCAACTTCCTTCGCTTACCGAGGACAATTATTGCCTCCGCCACTTCATGGATGATGTTGCTCACGGTGGGCTGAGTCACGCCGATGAGCTCTTCGGCACCTACACTGGCCTGGAAGGACCCAGTCGCAAAGAATCGAAGTGCGCACAACAACTTCCGTTCTGTAGAAATGCCACTAGCCCGCCGGCATCCAATCATGGGGTCAAGTTCGTCGCACAAGCTACGCACTGTTCGCTTAGACAGACGAAAGTGCCGCCGGAACTCCTCTTCAGTCATCCTCTCAAACGCATCTTCTACCTCGGAGCTTCGTTTCTGCGTGACTGCAGCAGCCACGCAGGCGACACGAAATGGCATAAACGAGAACGGAGACGCCATTTTCGCAAACTGTCAGCGCGGTAGAGAGTAATAGTAATAGAGAGATGCGCGGGAACAGCCCACTCCTCCGGCCCCACCGTTTACGTTTCGATCCAATCCGAGTCGTCCGCGGAGACTGTTTTGTAGCCATACTATCGTTAGAACGACGCCCGACCCCGTTATAACAACCTCCTCTCCGTTCTAAGCCCATTTTGTGGCTATTCGCACGTCTTCACCGTCGGAATAGCCTCACAGCCTCGACCAATCGCGCATGTCTTTCCCTCCTCTTTTTGTTCTATCCTCCTCCCCGTTCTATGCTAGAACGCTTACAAAATAGCGCCCCAGTGTTGACACTGCGCGTGCCTGAGCGGCCAGATAACGTTCGGTCTCGCGGGCGCACACTGCTGCGAGCCGTCAGATGGCGCCGCGGCCAACGTACCCAGCGAAGCGGGGCTCGCGAATTGAAATTGCTCTGCCTCCCCAACATTTTCGTCCGAAGCGGTGTGAGTAATTCGATGTCACCTTCATCGATAAAAGAGCACAACACGCACGCGAACAAAAAAAGCGTGGCTCATGCCAGCAAAAAGAACCATGAATCAGCAGCATGCGCGTTTTTGCCGAGTGTGCTGCGAGACGGCTGACCCCGCTCGTCATCGCGCCATCTACGAAGGCACCGATTGCTTAATCGGTGCCTTCGTAGATGGCGCTACGACGAACGGGGTCAGCCGTCTCGATAAGTGATAACGGCCCGAACATTATCTGGACGCGCGGAGATTGCGCTTTTCAACGCGTTGCGGGGAGAGTGTCAGCACCTGTCTATATATATTCTTACACCGTGGTCCCCAGTCTCGTGGGTGGAGCTTCAAGGCCACCGGACACCGTATTGGATGAAGATGCGGACAATGCGCCCATGGTTGGCGACTTGGCGATATAAAAGCCGAAGACATCACTGTATTTTACTTCTTGTCTTACTTCTCAACTCTCGACTTGTTGTCACTTTTGCTTCTGAGTATGTAAATAAATCTCTGTCGTTTTCGTCCGAGCGCCTCTCCTCTCCGCAAGATGGGCTAGGGGACCGGCGGCGGGGCCAGCTACCTACGATGAGACCCGGCACTACTGGCACCAGCGACGGGAGGCTTCCCAAACCCCGAGTTCCAACAGTGGTCACCAAGGGTGACCACCATGCATGAAGGGTCTTAGAAGGCTGGTAATGCATATTATGGGAGTGGGCGGCTGCGGTCGCGCCGACCGTAGAAGAAGAGAACGATGAACGATGGCGCTCTGCAGCTCTGCGCGCTCAGCGGCCGCTGACAGGCAGTCGCGGCCTAGGCTGGACGAGTAATGACGTGTCTTATTGAGTCTCCGTCTCGTATCTAAGGGGTTCCGGTACAACGCTACAATATACGCTACAATATACAGGGTGTTTTTTTTTTCAGCAATACAGTTTTTTCCTGAAAAAAGTAATAATAGCTAGGTATCGTCGTCTTCGCAACCAATTTCTAGGCCGAGGCGGAAAGATTTTGCCACTAATTGGTTCACTCAGAAATGATTAATTAAAAAAATTATGTAATTAACTTTTAATTATCAATTTTAGGATGGTTGTTTTTATAGCGAAGTTGTTCTACGTCACAATTTATGGTGAGCCTAGCTTTTAAAATCGAAAATATCGCGCGTAGTTCCAGAGATACATCGTCGAATTTCCAGACCGCGATGCCGGAGAAACCGAAACTCAACGCACCGGGTGCGCCGGAAGGGCGGTCCATGTGTTGCGTCACGCCGGAACACCCCATTGCGTAATTCGAATGATGTCGCGCCTCGCGAAAAAACGATGTGTCGTCATGCCGACCAATGGTCCTTCGCGCGTGATGTGCGGTGGTTGTTCGATTCTTTGTACTTTTAAGTTATGAAAGGTACAAGACTGTTGCTGAAAGCCATACTCGCGATGACCGGTGTATGGCGTCTGCACGATGCGCAAAGCGCGAGAATAAGAAC
>JALIZH010009109.1:0-5000 GCA_030522465.1 Rhipicephalus appendiculatus
ATCATACCCTCCTTCTCACCCCTGATTTCCCTTCTCAACTCATGAGACACGCTGGCATCGCTGGTGATCGCAGAGCTCTCGTGAGCGCACTCGAAGATTTGAGCTTTGCCCAGTCATGACCTCCGAGATTGCACGCCGACAGGTTGCGCGCAGTCTCGGAGACCATAGCCCAGTGCGTCCGGCAGCACGCGCGCCGTCTGGCAACAGAGACGATGATCGCGGAGTGGTTGATATCTGCTCCGACAGATGCCGCCACCCTACAGCCGATCTTACTTACACGCATTCCACACCCAATCAGATCAGCAGCCTGGGTGACGTCGCGCTTCCAGTGGATGTCGTACTGTGAATGGGTAGTTGAAAACGCGTCTGGCTGAGCCGCAGTGATATGCAGCGATTCGCAGCTTTAAAGCGTTGTAATAAATTACACAGTTTACGCAAAGTGCTATAATCAGCCTGTAAATGACCCTTAGGACTTGGTCTACTGGCCCAAGGTGTTTGCACAAAATCTTCAAAACCGTTTCAGGGTCCCTTTAAGTGCACGATATTACTGGTACTCGGCGCCTTCTTTGTCGTGTTTCTTCATGCACACAACGTAAGAAATAAAGCGGCTGGTATGACAATCTTCTACCATCCGAGATATTTTTGGGGAGTTGATATCTCTTACTGAGAACAATAAGGTCGGCGGCAACACCAAGGTAGAGCAATCTTTATGAAAGTGATAGTGACATTCACTCCTTGTTCCAAGAAAGCTACGAGAAAATTTATGCGAAATATTCCGAGAGAAACCGAACACGGGACCAACGTCTTGTTACCTGAATGCTGCAAATGAATTTTCATTACTGTAAGGGTGGTACATAGAAAAGCAAAGCCGTGGGCTTGTCGACAGACATGTCAGTCAGTCATTTTTGTGCGATGTCTTTCTGTCATTTCTTTTTTCGCCACCGCAGTCGCAGCAGGTCTAAATACGAAAAGTGCCGCGCAATGCGCATGCGTGAGCTTGGGGAAAAGGCGATCTCATATGCGATTTCGAGGAAGTAACTCCAGTGGGTTTCTTCGCTCAACAAGGAGTTTAAACCAGCAAAGTCTCACTGTGGGCGTGGGCTTCGGCTCATGAAGAGCTGCATATGCTGTGCATTGGTGGCAGTGGCTGAGAAGGTTGCCAAGTCAGCAACAAATTCGAGTCAGCCTTAGCCCAGGGCTTTTGAACAACATTCAATGCAACTCTTTAAAATTCATGCGAGAATATGGAGGTAGGTTGGGCTTTTAAAGTGACATAATCCTGCGTCTCATGTTTAAGTCTGACTGTCTCGTGCTATGGCTAAGTGAGGGGAAATTTGACGACATAGACACGCACCGTAATTGAAGAGCTCGATTAAATTACGAGTTGGTGGTGTTCTGTCATTCCAAAAATTTAGGTCGTTTGCACTGACCAACCTGTTCACCACTCCTCTAAACTTGCGTACGGTTCTAAAATCGAGCGCATGGAGATGTGTCAGGGTCGACCATCTCCAAAGCGGCTACAGGCTTGTTACACCAAGAGGGACTACTCGACCGTCAACAAAAATGACGATGTGAAGCGCTTCAAAGGACGATAAAAACAGAGAACACAACGTTTTCTTGTCAGTTTGTCGCACCACTAATGCTGAACATCAGCATTTGTCAACAAAAGTTCCATTGTAGGAAATTCTGCTTTTACCTTCCGGTGTAGAAGAACAGACTTGCTTCTCTATCCGCGCAAACGACTTGTTAAGTGCTATATTTGCCGAGCTCATTGGCCTAAAAGTTGCTTGACGCTATTATTATGCAAAGATTCAGGCTTAGTGTATGCTCTCGTGTTGGTCTTGTTCTAGGGCATTATTAATTCGTTGAAAATCATATTAAGGGCTGCTTCACCGGTGTTTGGTCACATATGACGCGCCGGTTGGGCCGTCTGCGCGTTCGCTTCAGCGCAAGCTACTGGCTGAATACCATAATCCAGCAGATAGAGCTAGACGTCAGGCTGGACAGCGCAAGTAAAGGCAGGTCCTTGCTGAAACACCATGGCAAATGAGGGCGAGATGCGGACATTGTAGAGAAGCGTACCAAGCGCTGAGGCGCGTCAAAAGCGAAACTACACTGCAGTCGTCCCGTGTGTGCAGTCTTTGCAAATGAAACAGGAAATAGGTCGGTATAACTAGGTTTGCTAGAGTCACATCTCAACCAATTTTTATTGAAAGAGTACTCCCTTATTAGTTTTAAAGGTATTGACGTCTGTGAGCATGACATGGGCACCCCGATAGGCAACCATGCTCGTTGCCTTTTATTTAAAACGATCGCATGTTTAGGCAGAATTCTCAGCATCCTCTTTCGAGAGTCTCTTGTGTTTTCAAAAAAAAGCTGAAATTGGAGAAGTATGACTAGGTTTTATATTTCGTTTACGCTGAACAAACCTACCCCCTAATCTGCATCTTTGGGCGTGGGAAGTATGCCGTCAGGCGGTGTTTTCATTACACTGTGAGAATAATTGCAGCTTTTACTTTTTTTTTTGATTACCTAAAGCTCTGCTACCGGCCAGGCGTCGCCTATCACAAAAACGTTGATTTTGACCGGAAAGCACATTCAGTCGTATACTTCGACGACAATCCCAAGGCAAGGAGGACCTTCATTTTCGACAATAGTTACAGCCTGCGATATAAGGTGAGCAGAGCATGGTTCAACTCTGCATAGGACAATTTGCGTGCGTTCGTTCTAATTCTTAATAACTTGTAATAAGCACACGAAATGACCTCCAGTGGCAGCACACATTTATTTTTCTGAAAGCGTCATGTCGTTCTTTCTTTGACGCATAGATAGGGTCGCGGTGTCCTATCACATAATTTGCTCTCCTGTAATGCTCATTTGAGAACAGCGCTTTGCGATAGGTGGCGAGACACTGGAGTTGTAAAGGAATACGTCTACTTGAGGACAGGTAGTAACCGCGCAGCCAACCATGAGAGGGAAATAACTAGAATAAGGATGGGGTGGAGCACATTCGGGAAGCATTCTGAAATCATGAATAGTAGTCGAGTACTATCCCTCAAGAGGAAGGTTTATGCAGCTGCATCTTACCGGTACTTACCTACGGAGCAGAAACCTGGAGGCTTACAAAGAGGGTTAAGCTTAAATTGAGGAGGACGCAGCGAACGATGGAAAGGAAAATGATAGGTGCAACCTTAAGAGACAGGAAGAGAGCAAAGTGGGTCGGGGAATAAACGGGGGGTAAAGGATGTCATAGTTGAAATCAAGAAAAAGAAATGGACATGGAAGAGAGCAGAGTGGGTCGGGGAATAACGGGGGTAAAGGATATCATAGTTGAAATCAAGAAGAAGAAACGGACATGGGCTGGGCACGTAGCGCTTAGGCAGGATAACCACTGGTCATTAAGGGTAACTGACTGGATTTTAAGAGAAGGCAAACGCGTGAGAGGGAGACAGAAAATCAGCTGGGCAGATGAGATTAAGAAGTTTTCAGGTATAACCCGGCAGCAGAGAGCACAGGACCGGGTTGATTGGCGGAACATGGGAGAGGCCTTTGCCCTGCAGTCGGCATAATCTGGCTGATGATGATGATGATGATGATGAATGCTATTTCGTAGACTGTCCGCCGTGGTGATGTAGCAGTTACGGTGCTAGGCTTCTGACCCGAAGGTCGCGAGTTCGATCCCGGCTGCCGCAGTAGCATTTCGATGGAGGCGAAATGCTATAGAGACCCGTGTACTGTGCGATGTTAGTGCACATTAGAGAACACCACATGGTCAGAATTTCAGGAGCCCTGCACTATGGCGTCCCTCATAATCATACCGTGGTATTGGGACGTTAAACCACAGATATTATTATTATTAATAATAGTAGTAGCAGTAGTAGTAGCAGTATTATTATTAATATCTAATTCGGAGTTACATGTTCTACTCCATTCTCAGCTAGCACAACCATACGAAAGACACATTCGGCCAATCACTATAAGCGATCGAACCGTCTCACAGAATAAAGTCGCTGACGGAGCTAGTTGGTTGTGCATACCTAAGATAAACAGCGAAAAAAAAACATGACCACGAAAGAAATACACAGGACAAGTCCTGTGCGTTTCCCTTTCCGTGGCCGTGTTTTTTTTTTTGCGCTGTTTACTTTAAGTACGTCTCACAGAGCAATGATAAAACAGGGACAGCGTGATAACGCATCGCCTGAAGAAGACGCCCCTAGAACGTAGTGCCTGTGCGATAATACTTCAAACAAAATGTTATAACAGCTGTAGATTAACGCTAGCCATTCTTTCACGCGAAAGTTTGCCGTTGTGAAAGGAAATTATCGTAAATTTTAGGCAAACATAATCACAGATGATTTTATTTTATGTGGCTGGAAACAGTAGCCTTAGTAGTTCACACCGAATATCCCTCTATGCTTTTAAAGCTTTGTCAGCAAACACGTTGTATGAAGACAATTAGGGCTAGCAGCGTAGAATAAAATTATTGGCGTCATATTTATTTATTTATTTATTTATTCAAAATTCCTTACAGGCCCATCAAAGGGCATTGAGTAAGCGGGGCATCAGTACATACATTGCAACAAAAATACACACAAGAAGCAAAAAAATCAAAGAACAGAAAGGAAAAAAAAAGAAACAAAACAAATGTTATAAACAACGAGGTGGTTATACAATACTAAAACGCAAGCGCACTCAGGTTATCACGAAAAGTTTCACGATTAGAGATTGATACAATGTGATCTGGAAGACCGTTCCAATGGGCTATGACTCGAGGTAATGGTGATGAGTTAAATGCCAGTGTGTGACCATGAATGCGCGTGAAACTACGTGCGTTGTGAATGCGTCGAGATGTGCGCAGAGGAGGATGAAGTGGTAAACAGTGAAGTTTATTACTGTAAATGTACCTATGGAACAAACATAAAAGGGCAATGACGCGGCGTTGATCCAGTGACAGAAATGAGAGGTCTTGTTTTATTAGGCTGATGCTTGAATGATAGGCG
>JALIZH010009109.1:7500-37485 GCA_030522465.1 Rhipicephalus appendiculatus
GCTCCTCCTTGAGCTTGAATCCATCATTTGGTAGCTTCCACTCTGCGTCTGTTCTTGCTTAGATGTGTCTCGACTAGCGCCTGAAAAACTTGGAGGATTTTTGAGCGTCGTCTTCAAAGGTAGAACGCGACAGCGTAATCATGATCCGTTCACATCGCCTTCTAGGTCGCTAGCCTGGCTTGACTTCTCGGTGGATACTTCAACCATGCCAGAAGAAAACAAACGTCTCTGCGCTTACAATTGGCTCTTTAGAACTATTCTAGCATGCCCACTGCAAGTACAGTTCGAACTCCCCGCTACGCCATGACTCTTACTTTTGCAAATGAACGAAGTACCCAATACGCTTACGTAAAGCAGCACACGCTCTTGCGCAGCTGCACACTTTGCTGACGCAGTTGCCGATGATGAAGATTACTTATGCCTGCGCGTTTTGTAATTAGTGGGCCTTTCAACCATCCACGCATTCCGCAATTGGCGTATTTCGACGTCTGGTGTGATTCTACGCCTCTGCCCCACAAAAATACATGAGTTAAGGACATCCTCGCTCTACATGACATTCGTAGTGGATTTTTTTCCAAAACAGTTTCAACCACGAGCGTGGCTGTGCGGTAGAACACTTTCTTGCCACGTACAAGTCCTGGGCTCAACCCCCCACTCGAACCGAAGTGTTTCACAACGTAGCTGTTTAAGCTGTCCTTCCGATGAAAATTGTGCCCAGAAGCCTGGGCCAGTATGTGCCATGGAAACTGAGCAAGCCCCTCTACCGAGCACCGCAAGTGCGAGGGAAAGACACAAGGACAGAGCAGAGCCAAGGAGAGTTCTGGAGAGCCGTGGGGAGGGAGGTTGGAGCTTGGGGTGTGAGAGAGTAAAGCCTATATGGTGAAGCGAGGAGTGGTGAGACTAGTAGCCCGGAAGGAGTAGATACGTGACTGTTAAGCGAAAATTGGGGGGATCCTTAAGCTTCGCCTTTAAGAGTTGAACGCGATAGCGATATCCTGTCCCTAGTGCGTACTTCAATCACTTAGTGCATACTATGTAATGGGTAGCATGCTTTAAACCACGAGCAATTATGAGGGGGAAATGTTTTCGAACTTGCTATGCACCCATTACGTGGTCTTAAGGCAATACGCTTAGTAACGTGTGTGCCTTTTGCAATGGGTGGCAGGCTTTGAACCACGATGTCATTATGATATTCACATGTTCTGACGCCCGATGGCAATGCACGCTTCTACCACGCAATATTATTGTGATATTACATATTGTATTGAGACGCCTGTATACAGGACGCGTGTGTTTGTAAAGCATTACAGTTATTTTCACTGCGTTTCCAAGCCGAGGAAGTTATTTTGAATGCAATTCCAAGCAGAAGCGATGTTTTGTGGTAGACCACCTGCTTGTCACACAGACGGCCTGTGTTCGATCCTCACTCGGGCCCGGAAATCTGACTCGATTTTTCGGTCACGGACAAGCTGATGATCTTTCGCTCAGAACCAACGACGCCGACGCCAACGCTGACCCCGACGCCGGCGCCAGTATTTCTGCGAAGCGAGCTCTTTAACGCTGTCCCGTTAAAATCATGTTCAACGCATGCAGGTTCGCTTACCAAAGTTTTAAATGTATGTACATACATTCTGGGAAAATGACCAAAACAAGTTACATTCCAAATTTCAAATTCTGGAGTCAATACCATTATGAGGCACTCTTTAGGCGGTGACTGGATTAGTTTTGATAATTTGGGCTTCTTTACCAGGCACAGAAATATTAGTAAACCATGCTTTTGCATGTCGGCTCCATGGAAATGTGACCGCCATGGCTCGCAATCGGAACAGCGTCCTTGTAGTTAAGAGCACTTTATAGAAAGCGCCCCTACCCATCGGTACATGTAGCCAATAAAGAATACAGTAAGTGTAATATGTTGACTGAATAAAATATTCTATGGCGTAACACTCTTGCTTGATAGACAGGTCTTCTTTTTGTGTATATATAAGATATTTCAAAGATGCTGAAGGTTCATGCACTACTTTTACTTCTAATGGGGGGCAATGTGAAGTAGAGTCACCGACTGTATGAACTACGGACATTACCTGCATATTGAAGTTTTACATGTTAAAGAAACACGTTTCAGAGTGACAAAAGACAGAAAAATAAGTCATATCGGAATACAGGAATGTTTGTTTACACGTTAGTTCGTTATGCATTTTTGGTAGGTACAACAGCACAAACATGTAAAAACAAACAAGCATGGAAAAAAAAGATGGCATAATGCTGACTTCAACTGACGGTTTATTTTTGGGTCATCTGGCATATTTATGACAATACCTTATGAACAGTAGACAAAACATTCCGAAGAACTACTGTCTCGATTGCAGCTGAAATACTGCCTGAGAGGAGCTCCGTGGTGCGCAGATGCCTGGAAATGACAGCACGCCAATTATTTGGTTAAAATGAGCGCCCGTTCGGTCATGCACTTCCCTCTTTTGTACTCGTGAAAAGTAGTGCTGGAATATTTCAAGTAAGTGTGTATCACCAAATAGCCCCGCAACGTGTTTTGTTACGTAAAATGTTTGGAGCTCGGGAAATAGACGAGGCTGGTTGCATTTGTGTAAGCAGGACTTTTATCTTGCATACAAAAAGGAAGAAAACGAATTTCCATTACTCGATAAGAGGTAATTGTGTTTTGGCTGAAGTAGATCACGCGGTGGCGCATGTGTTTGTGGAGGGTTTTTTTATCACGTGTTGCTTTTGGTTTTTCTTGGCCTATGTATTTTTCGATATTGGCGGTGTATTCCAACGATTTAAAATTAGCTGATTGGGCTCATTTTATGAAGCGATATTCGCTATGGCGTCTGAGTTCTGTGTAGCATGTCTGTGATTCAGACGGTATTTCGGAACAAAAGCTGTTTGTAGCCTTTTATTAAATGCGAAGCATTTCTTAGCGAACTCCGGCGAGTTTGAGCGTATCTATCTAGCTATCTATCTATCTAGCTATCTATCTAGCCGCCTACGACTTTGTGCTCTCCCGGCCGTATCGTTAATCGGGATTTATACCAAATTTGGTATGACACAACATGACTCTATGACGAACGTAAATGGCTGGTCATATCATGAAAATCATGACTAACTTGTCATGAAAAGTATGATTTACATGCCACGCTCATGGTGCGTTCGCGGCTGTTTCGTTAGCTTGATATACACCAAAATTGGTATTGAGTGACGCGCCTGTATGACGAACATAAATGACAAGTGGTAATATGAAAATCATGACTTGTCATGTGCGACATGACTTGCATGCCACGCTCATGGCGCGCACGCGGCCGTTTCGTTAGCTTGATATACACCAAACTTGGTATTGAGTGACGTGACCGTATGACGAACATAAATGAAAGTGGTAATATGAAAATTATGACTTGTCATGTGCGACATGACTTGCATGCCACGCTCATGGCGTGCTTGCGGCCGTTTCGTTAGCTTCAGATACACCAAATTTGGTATTGAGTGGCATGACTGTATGACGAACATATATGAGAAGTGGTAATATGGAAATCATGATATGTCATGAGCGACATGACTTGCATTCCACGCTCATGGCGCACTCGCGGCCGTTTCGTTAGCTTGATATACACCAAATTTGGTATTGAGTGACATGACTGTATGACGAACATCAATGACAAGTGGTAATATGGAAATCATGACATGTCATGAGCGACATGACTTGAATTCCACGCTCATGGCGCGCTCGCGGCCGTTTCGTTAGCTTGATATACACCAAATTTGGTATTGAGTGACATGACTGTATGACGAACATAAATGACAAGTGGTAATATGGAAATCATGACATGTCATGAGGGACATGACTTGCATTCCACGCTCATGGCGCGCTCGCGGCTGTATAGTTAGCTTGATATACACCAAATTTGGTATTGAGTGACATGACTGTATAACGAACATAAGTGGTAACATGAAAATCTTGGCATGCGTGTCATCTACAACGCCATTTACATGCCACGCTCATGGTGCGCTTGCGTCCAGTTCGCTAGCTTGATATTTATTTTATTTATTTGTTTTATTTCAGACATACTGCCAATCCCAACGGGGATTTTTGCAGGAAGGGCATACACAGAATAAAGATATACAAGTGTATACATTTCAGAGATAACAATTTCGAACAATTATAAACAAGTTATACGTAAAGTCATTTAACAAATACACGTGGTGAGCATAATGAATGCGTTCATACAGATACAAGGAACGCGTCATGGGAAAAAAAGAAAGCAAAAAAAAAACAATAATGATAACAGTACTGTATAAAAAAACACATGTAATGTGTAAATATGTCGTTAAAGGATGAAAAAAATGTCATTACACAAAGGAAACGGCAAGGTTAGTACTATACGAACAGTTCAATTTTGTGAAACACATAGGTGGTTTTCGAGAAGTGACAGGAAGTTGTCTTCGTTTTTACAGGTAGTTATATGTGTAGGCAGACTATTCCATATCCTAATGGCTTGTGGAAAAAAAAGAGAATTTAAACAGTCAGTTTTGCATCGGTATTCCTAAAGAAATTGGGGGGTGCTTAAGACGCGAGGGCCTAGTTTTTGGGTAGAATAGGTATTTGTTTCTATCAATGCGAAGCATATTGTGAAAAAGTTGAAATAGCATTTTCTGGCGAGCAAGTTCGGCACGGTTAGGGAGGCTCGGTATTCCTGCTTGTTGCATTAATTTGGAGGGGGAGTCGGATGCGCGGTATTTATTAAAGATAAACCTGACGGCTTTCCTCTGCACGTTTTCTAGTTTATTTACTAAGTTTTTTGTAGATGGGAACCAGACGACGTTTGCGTACTCAAGTACTGGTCTGACGAATGTGTTGTAGGCAAGTAACTTCGTTGAATGCGGTGCTGAATGGAGGCGCCTTTTCAGAAAAAAAAGCCTTTTTATTGCAGATGACGTTACGTGGTTTATGTGTGCCTCCCATCTGAGGTCATCAGATATGATTAGTCCTAGATACCTGTGTTGCTTAACTGGAGTTAGTTGAGTGTTTCCGATAGTGTAGGAAAATTCAGATGTAATGTTTTTTCTGGTTATTCTAAGTAAGGCTGATTTACCTAAATTTAATGACATCTGCCACTGTACACACCATTGAGATACGGACTTAAGATCGTTTTCGAGGGCTAGGTGGTCATTGCGACAATTAATTTCTTTGTATACTATACAATCATCGGCAAAAAGCCTTATGTTAGTCTTGATAGATGCAGGTAGATCATTTATGAAAATGAGGAATAAAATGGGAGCCAGGACACTGCCCTGAGGTACGCCACCAAAATTGGTATTGCGCGACGTGACTGTATGACGAACATAAATGACACGTCCTAACATGTAAAACATGACATGCAAATTATATAAAACAGGATTTGCTCCTTCCTGGCTGCTTCGCATTACGTTGATTCCCACAGTGCGTGGGATCTGCCGGCTTTTTTTGCTTCATTTTACTGTTAAATGTACGGAAAAAATAACATCAATCAAAATCAAGATAAGCATGCTGACCCAGAAATAAAGCGTTAAGTCAATCCAGTGTCTTCTCCGTTCTTTCTTAAGGCGTGTTTTTGCTGTGATAACTAGGAACTAGGCATCCACCAACATCCTGCGTTACATAAAAGTCATGAGGCTATTTGTGGGTGAAATTGGAGATAGTGCGTCCAAATCCACTACAATGCGCCACTGTGCTTCTACAATGCAATATTGCAGTTTGTGTCGCTTAAGTTTGTGGGATATTGCGCCACAGTTTTGTAGCTAGGAGTAAGACGAAACAATCCAGCTGATCACACGGATGGTGGGAATCCTTTTCACGCGAAGCAGTGGAGCAATGACAGCCTAAGCCGGATTTTTCGCTTTGCTCTGAGCGCTAGAAGGTGGTTCGACGTATTCGTGTAAATTGAGTAGCTGTGCGCATGTGGTATGCTTACGAGGCACATAAAGTGGCCTGTAAAGTTAGTGCGAACAAATAGATACAAGACAAAATATGGCTCTACTAATGTGCAATACTCGTTGTGAATTACCGTCTAAAAAATTGGCCGCTTATCTGCGTGCTTCGCTGCAAATGTCGAAAGACCATAGTCTTGTGCCGGCCGTACTCCTATGTTTTGCCTTGCCTCAGACAGCGCCTACTCTACGTTGAATTGGCCGCATCTGGCTGGCATCGTTGAAATAGAGGAGGCGCTGCGCGAGATATGAACGCCATTAAAAAAAACACTAGGGTCTTTAGAATTGCGTACCTATGTATTTTCTAATAAAATAACACACGTCCTGACACTTACATATTATGGTTGCGCCTGAGGAATGCGTAGTATTTGCTTTTTGATCGAATATGTTCACAAATATGAACGCTAACACCAGTTCAAGATGGCTGGGCGTTCAGAAATTAGTTAAACTTTGGCCGAGTAGCTGAATCGGGTTACCGACAGACAGACAGACAGACAGACAGACAGACCAAAATTGTTTCGTTGAAGTATCCCAAGAAAGACTATCGTCTTTAAAAAAAGCCAGTTTTTACGGACCTGGCAAGCTTAAAAATTACCTAAATTCACTGCTGTCCTGTAGGTTCTCTAATACACATAAAACAATTTTCTCTTCATAGAATCCTAGCAAGGGGCCAGCTGCTTGATTATATAGGAGTTCATAGTTTCTGCTTGGATACTTTTTCGCTTCACCGGTAATGTGTTACCAAGTTGAGCCATACATTTCAGCATTGACGTAATAATACATCAGCTTTTCGTCAGAGCACAAAACAACTTCGCGTAGAAAATAAGCTGATTGTAGTTTTTAGAACCATTAAGTATTCTAGTTCTACATTGAAAAAAAAATATATTCACTTACAAACAGTCATTATTTTGCCCATTTATTAGGAGCGTAAAGAAATGACTGATTCTTTTATACACAATATCTCTTCATAGCAACCTTGCATTACACTTTGTCTAAAGACACAGTAAGTTTCGCTCTGTTATGTTCAACAGTTTTGCCATAGTCGCAGTACAATGGAGGCTTGCAGAGCAAAAAACTGTTTTTATTGCGCGCACTATTTTCATTGCTGTTAGGTATCTTTACAGCCCAAGTGATGATAGCAGGTGTCATTGCAAAGCGGAGATCGTATGCTTTCCAAATGCGCACAGTTCAATTTTATAAATACAGCGCAGCGAGCACATCATGCCAGCAAACAATGCCTAAAATGTGGAGTGGTTACCGCCGCAGTGGGGCCGCCACCTTAATGCAATGCTTTTGGAGCCGTGTTGTTTAGCGCTAAAGTAGTGGTGGTGTTGGCCAGGGTTGTGTGATGTCGAAGACAGATGGTGATTGCGAGATGGTTGCATGAGTGGGCTGAACTGTCCACGATCATCGGTATAAAAACATTCATGTATGCAATAAATTCTTGGATGACCACGCTTCAGCTTCCCTTTCAAGAATAGAACACGATAGCCTAATCGGGCCGCGTTTGCATCGCCTTCCCATTCGCTAGCTAGGCTTCGCTGGTCGATGGACATCTCAATGACGTTGCGAGAAATGGAACTCATTGTCGTTTTAAATTGTACTAAACTGCCTGATGCAAGTGCAGTTGCAAGGCGCTAAGTACGGCACAATGCATCAAATTGCGAATTGGTGAAGTACCCACTGCGTGTCCGCACGCCATTGCGATCAGCAGTGGCGTGCGCATTCATGAAGACCACAAGGGGGGGACACACATTTTGCAATGGTGGGCATTTTGTTTTTATATATATGATTTATTTTTAATCACATAAAATAAATTATGCATTCCCATAAAATAATAATAATAATATTAAAACGAACATCAGTATCAGCGCCTGGTCAGAAAAATAGTACTGACTATCCGAAGGTATATAAGCGACATCGCATGGCAAAGTTAATTTCAAATAGCAACTCGTGGGCAGGCGCTAGGGTCTTTACAACTGCGTCATTCAGGTTAAATTATGCAATCAAAATGGTAGCACTTCTTGCGCTAACGCACAAGCGGTATTCCCCATCGTGTGTACCTGCTAGAAGTAATCAGTTTCTGTTCATTGAAAGTGCTTCAGATTTCAGAGTCGGTTTTACGAAAAGTGCGTTGTCCTTGACTGTCAAGAAATTCAAATAGGACATTTGGAAGATAAATCTCGAGGGGGGGACACTTGTTGGAGTGTACCCCCCCCGCATGGACACAGGGGGGGTCAGGACCCCCCCCCCCCTGACCCCCCCCCATGATTTACGCCACTGGCGATCAGTCACAGAGCTGATGCTGTTAGTTGATGCTGTCGACGGTGAGTGATGAGGATTAACTTTGCCTTAGCGCTTTGGAATGGGCAGGCATTTAAACCACCATATCTTTGAGCAATTCACCTGGTGTAACGCCTCGTGTGATTTTACGCTTCGGCCACGCAACTTTACATGTTAACGCGACTTGTCACGCACAAGGGCTTGATTCGATTCCGTACCGGAGCCACGATTTTTATTCAATATTTCACAATATCGCCCACAACCAAAGTAGCCGACATCAACGCCAACAACGGAAATTTTGCTAAATGAGGTTTACCACTGTCACATTCAAATAGCTTTTTCTGGTGGCACCGTATGTTAACTCAGCCCTCCACGCTCCACTAGAGGAATACATCGATATGTGTCTTTGTATCTCTCAGTTGTAGTCCACGGGAGGGCTAGTATTAAAGTTGGACACATATGCCCAAGGCACATTGTAACAAGGTGACGAACACCAAAAAGACACACTCATACTGTAGGACTTTCATGGGCGAAAAAAGTTAAGCAAAACCATGAACTCGGGTATCTCAGAAAGGCTACTTATTCTGAGTTCTTGGTCTATGTATTCGTAAGTTGCATTCTGATATTGCTCCAGGAAAAAAAGATGGCTTAAGCGAACTGGTTGTCATGTTGATGGTTTTGAGCAATGTGTTTTATGTGGTTTCGGGGCAGCTCCTAGCGGTAACAGGGGTACGTATGGGTCTCCAGGAAACTCGTTAGTCAGGAAGGTAATATACGTAATTGAATGCGGGCAGAGTTTCTCCTCGGCCTGAATGTCCGTGATATTATCTTTTATTAGTTGGAAGGTGGTGTCATGCCGGAAATACTGAGCGTAAATTAATCTATATTAAAGAGGATAGTCTTTCTTGGGATACTTGAACGCAGAAACTTTGTTCGGTCGGTCGGTCGGTCCGTCTGTGTGTGTGTGTGTCTGTCTGTCTGTCTGTCACACGATTCAGCCACCCGGCCAAAGTTTAAGCACTTGCTGAACGCCCAGCCATCTTGAACTGGGAGCTGCGTTCCTACTTCTCAACATTGTCGATCAAAAAGTAAATATTACGCATAGCTGCGGTGCAACATCAATACGTAAGTAATAAATGGTGTGCTCATTTACTAGAAAATACATATATACGTAATTCTAAAGACCCAAGTCTTTCTTAGGCTCCGCTGAAAATGCCCCGATGTGCACGAAAAAGCCCCTGGGTTCTCCACAAGATCATGTTTCCCGACCCCACGGCCAGATGGCGTCGATATCTCACGTGTATTACGGCCGGCAGAAGACTATCGTCTTTCGACGAGTTTTTTTGGTTCCATCCAAGGTCGCAAATGCGTGAACCCGACCCCTACTTGTGAAAGTGTCCCGTTTCAGTCTTAAACGGGATATCCCTGTCACCCACTTACAGAAGATACCGTTCATGAGACCATTGTGAGAGGCTTTGCGCTGACTCACACACACACACACACACACACACATATATATATATATATATATATATATATATATATATATATATATATATATATATATATATATATATATATATATATATATATATATATATATATATATATACTACGAAGCAGAGGACGTGCAAAACGAACACTTCTTTATTTTTTCAGCATTTCAGACCGGCCTTCATCAGGGCCTTCATCGTTTTCCCTGATGAACGCCTGTCCCCGGCTGAAATATTGGAAATATCAAAAGATTTCGTTTTGCACATCCTCTACACCTAAAACATAGGGACCAAGGAAGAGGGGTGCACGTCCTGTACACTTCCTTGATCGCTTTCTGTTCGGCACTATGGCTTCATTGAATACATGATCGTGGCGTATGGGCACACGGTAATTGGCTGCCTTGGCGAAGACACGTCCACTTGTGGGAACGTCTGTTCCAGCGACATTCCCTGTTGAACGACTACTAATCGCTTGAAACCGCCACCATACTTTGTCTTCTGTACATTGAATTAGCCCCCCTCGTACGCGGAAACGCTATTAACACGTCAGTCTGGGGGGGATGGAAATACACGTGCAGGCCTCTTATTCGTAACGGGCTGTGTCAATCACGTAGCTGGGTCCCCTGAGGAAGGACGCAGATTTTGCGTGCGCACGTGTGACCAAATGTGACTTTCTACGTTTACCATATGCGAATTTAAGTTCTGCGACAGTCATCTCTCGGCGCAGAGTTCATGTGTAAACACGAAAGGTTGCTACACTCATGATATTTTCGTAAAAAAAGAAAAGAATCACGGCATATTCACGAAGTGAATGATCATGAGTGGGCGAAGCTGCCGGGGATCATTCGCGTAAGCATGAATGTCCTCGTACATTGCCCACTCGATCATGCAAAGACGTGACACGTCGTGACGCGAGCCCTCACCGCCTCTGGATTGGCTTGCCGGCGCTGCCGTGCCGCTGCAGCTGCGCGAGCCCTCGCCGCCTATGGATCAGCTTGCCGACGCTGCCATGCCGCTGCAGCTTCGCGAGCCCTCAACTCCGGGTCGGCTTGCCGGCGCTGCCGTGCCGATGTAAACACGAGCACAACCGAGTGGTATTTCATACACCCCGCCAACCAAGCGATCCACATATGACCAAGCGTGTTTCTTTTCACACCGGGAGGGCCTCGGAGGTTTAGAAATGCGTGAACACAGGGCAGCCAATCTACGTGGCGGAGAAAAAAATTCAACCAGCTACGCTTCGTGGACACTGATGAAACCGCGAATTTGGTGGCGTTCCCTTCGTCCGACTATCACGTTTTTATGTTTTGCAAGTCCTTAATATATGTTGTACTACTGCTCTTGATTAAACACTCTTTGTTAAGCTTTTATTTCATCTTGACCATACATGTTTACAAAGAAGCCTTCACTTAATGCACGTCGACGGCAACATCATCAGGAATGCGTCTGGGAAGGCAATCTACAGTTGTCTGAACGTCAATCGGCCCATTCACCACCAGTCCTCTAATCTCATACGGGCCATTGCCTGTGCGTTAGGAAGATGAGACCACGATATATTTTTGTAATGCAAACAGTAGCCGCGTACCTGTGAGAGTTTAGTTCTTTACTGCAGAATATTATTAATGACAACGCTGTTTTCCTTCTAGTTACTACTTGAGTGTATTTCCTTAGGTGAAGATAAAAAAGAATGCCAGTACGACCTATTTTAAATCTATTAAGCATGAATGTTAGAGTGGAAAGTTCGATATAGTAAGAACGACATGAGAGCACGCGTCAGGTTCGCCTAGTGCGACGGCCCACAAAAGAAGACAACATCTATCTGGGAATATTTTTCGAAAAAGATTTAAGGCGATGTACGGAAATAAATTCATTGGATGATTCCAATACGCTTACTTTGTTTCTGCCGTTATAGAATCGTTATTAGAAAAGTTCGCGAGTCAAAATTTTTTTAGACCTCATTCTGAGTGCTCTATCGTTTCGCTGACGCATGTCTGTCTGCTTTGGACACAGCTAAAAGATGAAGCATTGATATATGCGCGAAAAAAAAAAAACGAACGCGCCGTTCATTGTGCTCTTTACATCGTGTGCGTACATTTCAAGATTGGCCTCTACACTGTGATGTTCAAAACCTCATTACACTGTAATAGAGTTTTCAAGGAGGGCAATGATAGGCAGGCAATTATGCGCTCACTAAAAGAAATGTTGTTTTTGAAGGTTCGAGTTTAATTTTTTAAAAATCTAAAATCCTGAAACATCGAAGTGTTTGCCTTGTTAGGGGTGACCCCAAAAAGTATAACACGAGGCTTTGACAATATGATGGTGGCGTCGAGGCAATTTTGAAAGGTAAAAACGGTAAAAAATCTCATTAGAAATTTGATGTGCGCACGAATATTGCGTTACGAATGCCACAGTGCAGCCGCTGTATTGCCATGAGAGGCCTGTTTTACCACCTTTGCTGTTGTAAAAATTACCTACAATTTACCGATAGAACAAGATGCTTGCATTTTTCAACATTTCAATATGCGTCGAATAATTTATGCCACATGCACATAAAACGTACATTGTCCTATTTACGCGGTCATTCTGCTGGCATGGAAGCTGAGTGAACGCCAAGTATGAAAGTCCGAAATCAATTGCCGAGTATCTCAGTAACATATTCTGTCATTCTGTGTGGCCTGTGGCTCGAAGTGATTATACTGTAGCTTTAGCCATAATATAAGTAATTAGTTTGGCGTGTTCTATGCAATGTTTGGCGCTTGTAACTGCTTGTAGACATCAGGTACCGTTTTTTGGGTCTTTTAAATAAAGGTGTCTGTGGAGTTGTGCTCCTGTTTCAGGGTGCATACCATACCAGCGTGGCTCAGCCATCTCAAACCACTTGTGACGTATACAATGAATCGGAAGTATTACGGCATTGGTGCGCATACTACAGTCCCACGACGAATGGAATATTATAGTCGTGAATTCATGACCTCAGTTTTCCGAGATGAGCGTAGAAGGCCACATAATGTCGTGTGTGTGGCCGATCAAAGTGAGACTAGACGGCTGCTAGTTCGGCACCAAGTCTCCCACCAAGACTAATATTAGATGAAAACTATTATTTCTTACTGCTGTAAAATATAGCTAACAGGTTATACTCGTGTTTTTTTGAAACGTATGCAAAAACAAGAAGACATCATGACAAGGCAAGACGAAGCCCGATGAAACTGCCATTTCATGACAACGCCGTGCGTACACATGCTGCCAGCCTTTCGTATCAGGTCAGCGTAGCCGCGGTGCTTACACTTAGCGCTTCAAGTGGACTCATGTGGCTGTTACCCACCTGGACATTTTTTAACAGCGGTGTTATTTAAGCTGGCCGTAAAAACTATGGTGAAACTAAAAAGCGTTCTTGGGCTAGTTGGTGTACGGTATAATGAAAATTGGAGGCACAAATGAACGAGGACAAGAAAAGACAGCGCTGGTGCACCAGTCCTGTCTTTTCTTGTCTTCTTTTCTTTGTGCCTCCAATTTTTATGAGATCATGTGGAACACATGAAAGAGAGAGAGAAAAAACTGGAGAAAGAGAAAGAAATAACGAAAAAGAAACAGAGAAAGGAAGCGATAGAGAAAAAAAGTGGAAAGAAATAAATAGAATAAAGAAATGAAAAGATAGAAATACAGGGAAAGACATAGAATGAGACAGAAAGAGAAAGAAATAAGCAGACACGAAAAACGAGACGCAATAACAGAAAGCAAGATAGGAAGAGAAAGCCAGAGAGATAAATAATAAGAAACAAATAGAGAGAAATAAAGTGAAGAAGGAGAAATGAAGAAAGAAAGGGCGCGCACAAAAAGGAAGTACATAGAGAAAAAATGACATAGAAAACAACAGAGAAACAGGGAAGCCTAGGCAGCTCCGCTGTTCCTTCAGGCGTGGCACCACGAGCAAGAAGCAGCCATAATCTTTTTTTTATTAGAAAGTTTGCACAACGGCAGACACAATTAAATGTAGAGATGGAGATCACCTTATGCGATATACATTACAAGATTTCGGTGGTTGGGCCCACGAACCCACGAATCGTGTAACTTTCATTGTTGCAGCTGGAAGAGCTTAAGTACTTCATTAATCTAATAATATTTTGTGATTGCTGCGTAAGACTGATATTTCGGGGATAACATTGCGCAAATTTTAGTGATGTACCAGAGCTCAGACCTTTTTGCCTTCTTATCACTATCGGATGTTTGGTGCAGCAGGGGGCGAGAAACGCGCGTCGGCAGCTCAAAGGCCGAGCGTAGAATGGCACTTATTTACAAGCAAAAACAGGCCGGCCAAGTACGAGATAGAAAGTATTTGAGTCATCCGAAAGATATCGAAATTAGTGGCATTGAGGACCAAAGCCCCGTCATATGAGGGGAACTGAAGCGCGGCAAAAATGCATCGGTGCTCCTAATCACGGCAAACTGCCACCACCGTGATAGGACCACGTGCGTAGGTCACTCGCTTTCAGTCTCGGATTACCAAAAACTTGGAAAATGGGGGGTGGGTGGTGAAGAACGCAAAAGTCAATTCCAGTAAACTCGTATTCTCATCGAATCCCGTCATCAGCAGAATGTTACTGGAATACTCGAAAATGCTCGAGTAAGGTCCAATGCTTCAAGGCATCGCATGCTCCAAGCGATAAAGCGTGTAACGGTTTTAGCCGCTTGTACACCGTCACAATATGAAAGGAAGGAGTACACAGGCCCTCGTCTGAGTAAGCATCGTACCGATGCTTTACAGGGAACATAGAACATAGAAAAGGTGCATTTAATGAGTGAAAATGCTTCAAAAAGGAAGAAATAATGACCCAGGGTGCGCTAGATTGCATAGGATGGCTTAATGCGGACGATACGAACGACTGCATGTCGTGTGCGAATTCTCTGTCATGGCGTAATTACCATGGGCGTGACTTCACTGTCTGGTGCTCCGAGACTCTTCTTATGTGGGCCGAAGTATCGCCGCAGAAGTTACTCACCAGTTCTACGTCGGCACACCGGAGGCCAAACCTAAGTGGACACGCATTTGGATTTGAGCTCCGTGCACTTTGTAGTATTTCTACACTACTACTTTGTACACAGTAAATAAAAGAGTGGTATTTGCTAGCTTTGGCGTAGCAAGTACTTGTTATCAGTTTTACTACGTATGTTGTAAATCCAGGTAGTAACAACCAAGTTGGTAACTTCACTGAATGACACTTGCTGCTTACATTGTCTACCTACAGTGAAATATGAAGTAGTACAAATTTAATAACTCTACTGCTATAACAGCCAATACCGAGCGAGTATGGTTATTTACACTAGTGAACAAAAGTTAGCCAGCAAATGGCTTACATCTATTCACATTATCTGTACAGATGGAATGTTCGTGTCATGTCTAATTTATTGGAAAGCTTGAGTTCAAGCAGTGAAGACTGTAAAGATATGGTTATTTGGTTTCATGTGTTTAACGTCCCAAAGCGATTTCCGCTATCAGAGACCCCGTAGAGAAAAGGGCATTATCTTGTTACATCAAGAAATAATTGCGTACTACTTCACGTGAGTAGTCCTGTAAGTATACACCACATTGAGGTCATCAGATAACACGGCATCAGTGAATGTTAAATGAGAACACACATACGCGCACGCAGATTATCATCGTTTCCACAAGGCATATACTGTAGCCTTTGTAACCGAAACATTAGGCTTCCTGCATCCCCACTCTTGTATAGCGCACATTGTACCGGATAGCAGCTATGAACTCAGATATATAATGGAAGTTTTAGATCCACATTATTATACCTCACCACGTGCGTATTCGCGCGCCGTGAGGAAACACACAACTGTTATTCGAAAATAATCATGCAAATAATTGTGTTCGTAAAATTTCCATTAGACTGTCACAATTACAGCGTAACGTACTACGGCAAGTATACTTAGTAACGCTTAACAACCCGCCACACACGCAAGTAGTAACCTTTAATAACTATGTCATGCAGAATACAAATTGGAATGTTTAAGAGCACTCATATATTTCTACAGTACTGAGACTTTTGAAAGACGTAGTAACTTGACATGGAATACTAAATGTCGCAGTCACTAAATTCTTACTATATTTAGGTGTGTATTTTAAAACCAATCTGTTGCTATTCGGCGGAGACGTCTATGTTTACAGTTTCCTGCCATTCAGTTCGTCATGTGGCGGCAGTCCATTGAAGGTGCGGGAGAAGTGGTCGGCATCAACGTACTTGGGTGAGCACTTGACCCAACGCTTATGTCGCATATCTGGAGCCTGAGATTGTATTACTCGGCGCGACTTGAATTGTTGTTTAGGATTGCCGACCGACACAAGTCGCCGAGCTGTCTTGAAACATCTGCCGTACAGCTGGGTCAGTCTTTGATGCTGTTCAATAACGGCGAGGAATTCGTGTTCTTAAGTTCGACAAAAGCCACTAAAACGTCGAAAAAGGAAGAAAACTGAGAGGCAGAAGCAGAGACAGTGAACACAGTCTCTGCTTCTGGCTTTTCTTCCTTTTTCTACGTTTTAGTGGCTTTTGTCGAATTTAAACATGTACCAACTTGCCCAACAAACAACACGGCTTTTCATACCGACCGGCTATCAAGAGCAATGAAGAGTCAATTTCGGTCTTCCCTCCGTAAAAGCACGGCTCTTAGAATTAACCATAGTGTTTTCCACTCGTGTTATTTCACGTATACGTATTCGGCGTGGTCTACAGTTTACTGGTGCCCTCAGAGGATAACAACCATGTATTTGTTATGCTGTAGAAGCTGGCTACAGGAAGACGCGGCCTTTCTTGGCGCCAGCGTCGACAAAGGTACAGCGTTAAAAGGCTATATAAGTGCACCCTAATGTAGTCCACAGTGGGATGTGTAGTCCATGGAGGGTCCTAAACGTTTTTATTTGCCTCTGTTAGCTTTGAGCACAAGACCCGGTGACAGCTCTGAATAATTCAAATCGAAACACAACAGATCAGTGAGATGCGTTATTTAGACCGTGGTAACGACTGCTCCGCGTGTAGCTTAAGCGAACCCCGCCCTTGGGTTATATTTTATGGCATTCACTTTTAAGTCACCATGTCGCAAGAGAGTGGCGAGAGCACTTTGGGGCCGCTCCAGCCCGAAACAATAGGAAATAAGCGTTTGTCACAAATGTTTTTCAATCGTTTATACTTTTCTGCATCTCAGCAAACAAACAAATTGTTACCTTACTGGTTCTGCTGCAGTGTGAAAGTTTTTTGTTGCCTCTCCCGTTTTATGAACTACCACTGCCATCGGTGGTTCACTGCTTTGTCTAACCGCAAGGGACGCCTGCATTGCGCTCAGCAACGCACGCAAACGTAATTAATAGTGTTCGAAGGGCCAAGTTCGGAATTCTGGGCTATTAGAAGGAATACTGTATGCTTATTCCCTGCGCTACAGGCGTATGCACTATAAAAATATGCCGTTTGTAAACGACCGTGCGTGCACTTGACCAATTTTTCATAACGTTCATCGATTTTTAAAGGCTTTGTCTTGTGCAAGGCTTTGTCTTGTGAGACTCTTGGCGCATTGAAAAGTCATTAGGTTGACGGGGTGTACCGCATAAGTTCATTAACCAAAATGCGCTTCACCAAAAAACACGCTTTACCTATTAACTTGGAGAAACATCTATAGATGGATTCAGTCGTAAATTTTTTTAATGAAAAATTGGCAGATCCCAAGTGCCATGGGAATCGATGTTACGCGAAGCATGCGGAGGCAAGGTAACTGGGTTGTAATTTTCTGATTGAGCGAAACGTCACGAAATGACGTTAAAGATATGTACAAATGTTGTACGCACAGACATATGTTGAACAGTCATTTATGTTTCATATAACCAGTTGTTTACAGTTGCGCAACGATGCCAACAGTAACATGGATATTACCTACACCAAAAGCGGTAACCTGATATGTAGCACTTGTGCTTGCGAGGATGGTAGCCCTGAATAGTGCTTCGTGGACCAACTACAGTGGATGACGCTTAAGTATACAACTGACGTTAACCCGACATGACGCCTGCCTCATAGGAGTAGATATGTAATGTTCATAAAATTAGATAGCCGGCACTAGAACCACAATTGACGTTTCACCGAACATTACGCCCGCATAGGGTCTTTTTCCAAAGCAGTTCGGACACCTGGGGTGGCTCTGTGGTAGAATACTTGATTGCCACGTTGATTGCTTGGGTTCGATTCCTGCTGGGACCCTGATATTTATTATTTGCATTCGTCGGGCCAACGCTGCCGACGTCAGTTTTTCTTAACGCTCTCGCTTTTAAATTTACTAATGGCTGTCCTCACCGTTCCTGGGTAGACATAAATTGTGAAACACCTGTGGCCCATACTCGTATACCGCGGCCCGTGGTATACGGGGTATGTGCCACACGTGTCTGCAGGAAAGGGTTTGAGGACGTATACGACAACGGTTTTCACGTTATTCATGCCATGAACAGGCAGACATATTCCTCAATACCTCTTACCCTTCCATACAAATTTTGGTATACCCCAAGTTAAGGAGGCGATTACGAGAGCACCCAGACGTAGGCGGCTAGATAGATAGATACGTAGATAGAAACGCGAAAGGTGCTTACAGTACGCAAAGAAACGCTTCGCATTTAATATATCTGATCTCTTACGAGACAATGCCTAGTATAATCAGTTCATTAAACGTCACGCCATGAAAGCCATTTAGTCATCAGAAGGGAACGTTATTTCTGACAACTGAAAAAAAAGAAAAGATATGTTTCAGAAATTTTAGATAAGGTCACACTGAAATTGAATTCCGTTTTTCTTGCTAATTTCATGAACAGGCACGCAATGTATCCACGTACACAAAAGCCCAATCCTATTAACTCCTGTCACCCTAATACGCCCTAAATTTTTATGATTTTTAAAATTGGCTTAGATGTATCGTTATCTAGCAAAGCACATTTCATTATTTCATATCATTTTTGTTATTTTCTCATCTTGCAATCTTTTATGCTTTCGGTTTTTTGCTAAATACGAAATTCACATTATGAAGCAATTGCTGCGACAGTGGTGAGCGGCTACACTTTTCCTTTTACTTCATTCACAGCATCTCGCAGCTCGTTGGATGAAGTATAAATAACCAGGTGAAAAGGTCTTCAGTTCACTGCATTAGAAGCATTGTTTTCACGGTGGTATCCCTGCAGGTAAGCTAGCGGCTATACAACCAATAGATTTTAGCCGTATCAGATTAAAAATATGCACATGATGTAAGGCTTTCCATGGAATCAAGTCAGCATAACTTCTTTTAAGATGAATTGAAAATCGCTCGGAAGCCATTTTAAAGGATCTCCCTTTTCCTGAAATATGCGTGTGTGAAAGAAGAGAACGGCGTGCTTACGGCAATGAGCATTCAGCTTCAATTTTGCGAATCGTCGTGTTGCCACCCTACGGTTCCCGGAATTAGTTTTATTCATACAGCGACGTCTATACCTGAGATTCTTCATGTTCGAATTTAACTGTACACAGCCCCGCTGCTGCTTTCTTCACGAGCTGTTTCTGAGAATAGGAAAAGTGGAGCTTCAACGCTTATGTATAATTAGTTTAGGAATAAAAAAACACTCGAGAAATTGCAAAGCAACAACCTTCAGATCGAATTAAAAGCGTGACAGGGCAGCAGCAAGTCAGCCGAGCTGCCTGAAACGTTGGCGCCGTACATATTTCTCAACAAACTTTCACTTCGTAGCCGAAGAAATGCATAAAGAACTTCAGCAGCAATCAGGGTTGAAAGAATTGATGATTAAAGAGAGTATGCGTTCTGATCCACTAAGCACGTTCATTTAGGCTGGCTCTAAGTGCGTTAATATTGATCTCAGGATCCCAGTAGCAATGCATCTTGAACTTACGTAAGAATCCAGCCGCACTGACAAAAATGTGTTTTCATTATAAATAGCGCAGTACTATTGCCCGATTTTAAAGTCAATCTAGCATATTAGACTTAAAGTGTCGCCAACTCAATTTTACCATTGTTAATTACAGAAAGAGAATGAACCGTCTCAGCGGATTTTTCATCTTTGCCCTACTCTTCATTGGTAAGACGGATTTTTCTTCTACAGCAGACATTGAATTCAGAAATAAAACGAAATTACAGACTGATGAATTTGAAAGACAAAACTGTGTATTATCCTTGTATATGTCACTCATACGAAGAGGTAAATGATATATTACTCTAATAGCAGTTAAGAAGCCTTCGTAACATTTTATTGAAGTACATAGAACAATGTACAGAAACGACAATCGGTGAGAAAATGATTGTCGACTGAGATCATCAGGCAACAAAGCCATAGACATAGATGGTACGAATTGTTTTTTTTTATTAGATCTCACTTACCCAGGAAGATAATTCTATTAAGTATATTCAATTGAATATAGGTAATAATTTAGCTAATTACTTTAGCTATACAATTGTTTGATTTTGTTTCGAGACATAATGATCATATCTCTTCTTAACTAGTCTTCCCGAGAAAGGCGGTATGCATATATACAACTGATCGGTCTTCCTTATGTTTCCATATGGCCTTATGCGGTACAAGTATAAAAGTTGGCTTTCTGCTTAGTATGAAACCACGACAAATAATGTGTTGTTAATTACGCCACCACGTTTGACTGCTCGGGACGTAACGTAACGTTTCTAAGTGGTCTTTGTGTTTACCAAGCTTTCTGAAAACCACCTTTTGAATAAATTTCGCATTTTCAGCTTTCACCTCCTTACCTCAGTATTCTAGTTGACAAGATTTCTTCAAAAGAAAGCGACTATACTTGAATTTGTCGAAACATACTTCAATACCTAGTGTCTGCCGTGTTTGTATCACAGCATATAATATATCAATACTACCTACTGCTCGTAAAGACAATGTCGCTAATTAAGCATAGAAACTTTTCAATATACTTTTAAGCAAGTCTTCAAAAATATTTAAAACTATGAATTTGTAAAACGTCCTACGCTGAAAAGTTGCCGCAGGAATGTTGGTCCGCAGCGACCGTGGTATAAAATTGCCTTGATTTTAAATCTCCCCAAATGTGCTCATTTCATACGCTTAAAACACGAAATCGCCACCAGTTTGACCACCATGGCTTGTTACGTTTCTCCTAAACTAACAAACTTTCCCATATACCCAGAATATAAGTGCCTCAGATCAAGAGCTAATAAGCATGCCAAGTGCACAAAGGAAAAGCTATATGCGCAGTTATTAGGCAAGAACTTTGCATTCATTCAATATTTTACTGAAAAAAACTGGAACCTAAAGAGAGCAGATGTGACAAATCATGGCAGTGAAACATACTGCAGTTAAAGTCTTGGGTTTGCCTCTTCAGGAAGCACAGGACAGTAATCCAGAACTTAGCTCTTATTGCAAGAAGTGCTTGCGCAAATAGGTTAGCATGATGAAAATCAATACATATACGCTTCTTCAAGTGTAAATCAGAAGGTTTGTTAAACATCACTGCGAGGCGCCCCAATGCAAATAAATCCACGCGCAGCTCGTTGATGAGTGCAGTCACACAGAGCCTGTCAATTCTTAAACGCGAGACAATTGACTCATTTTCAAATAGCCACGTCGTTGTTCTCACCACTTCTTATGATGTTTGTCACGCTCACTCCAGTAGTTTAGCTTCAATTTTGCATTGCTATGGGACATGTTCCGTGTATAACGCGGAATAAACAATGCGTCAGACACCTACTGCATCATAACGCTGTTAAATTTCTCACGCATCAAAAATACGCATTTTGGTGCCCATTCTCTCTGTGAAAATAACAAGGCAATGGAGATATCATGGGGCTTGTGAAATTAAATATCAGCAATGTTATTTCTCCTTGTGCCACAAGCCAAATAGCTGATCGCGCGGAAAAGGGATACTGAAATCTTTTGCAATAGCAACCAAAAGCAGCGAGCTCTTGCTTACTATTGTTGTGCAACATTCATTGCAAAGAGCTGCCCTGCGAGATTCGCTAAACCTTAGACCATACATTTGGCGTGTCAAATGATCTTGATTCGCTACTAAAACGTTCCGATTGCAAGTCAAATATTTCTATACGAGTTGGAAAGATTGCAGGATTCACGCCAAAATATGAGGAATACATCGAAAATACATACGAAACATATGAATTTCGTAAGGAAACATGGAATAATTGATATTGCATACGAAACGATTAAGGAGGCTACGCATTGAAACCGTAACTTGGAGGACGCTTCAGCTTCGTCTTCAAGAGTAGAACGCGATAGTAATTGGGCCCAGTGCGTATCGCCTTCTCGATTGCTAGTCCCGGACAAAGTTCTCGGTGGAAACCTCAACCGTGCCGTAAGATAACGAACGTCTGTGCGCGTAACATTGCTCGTTTCAAGCTATACTAGAAAGTCTACTGGAGCTATAGCCGCGAAGTGCCCACTATACCATAACTTTTCCATTTTAGGAATCAGTGGAGGGCCCACTACGCGTTCCGTAAGGGGTAAAACATGATCCTACGCAGTTGCTCACTTTGTCGACCCATTTGCTGCTGATGTTGATTAAATATGTGCAAGCGCTTTGTAATGGGCGCGTCTTTAAAACACCCACTCTTTGATCAATTCTCATGTTTGGACGCGTGGCACAACTCTACGTTTCTGACACGCAATATTACACGCGTTAAGGCGTCTCGTTACATTCATACAGCGTTCTTCTGAAGCAGTTTCAAGCAAGGGGGTGGCTCTGTGTTAGAACACCTGCTTACCTCGCAGAAGGCTGGGTTTGATTCTCACGCAAACCAAAGATTTTTACTAGTTCCATTTGCATCTTCCTCAATTTTTCGCTCATGGACAACGCTGAGTTTTTCGTTCACAACCGCCGACGCCGACACCGGAATTTCTACAAATTTAGCTCTTTAACGCTGTTGCGTTAAAAACAAAGTCAGATGGGCGATCAGTCGTAAGCATACATTGCAAATTACGGCAAGGACAGTGTCTGCGAAAATGTGTTCGAAGTTTTTAGTTTTAGAGAAATTTTGCGTCATTTTCCGCTGAAAATGTAGTTCGGCATTTCGAGCTAATATTATTGCTTTCACGTACCCCCAGTTTCTTACGACGTGTCAGATTTTAAGACACCCATTTCATCCAAATATGTTGCTTATTATCGTCACTTACTCCACTCATTTCCAGGAACTATGCTCTTGGCTACAACTGAAGTTGGTGCTGCACCAAAGATCACCAAAGATCTTGAAAGGAGCGTCGATGTCGTCTGGTCTCGTTCTGAGTCGGAAAGATATGCTCCCGCATAAACACAAGGCTCCTCTGCATGTTGCTCTGCTCGGAAGCGTAGTTTGCTTTCCGCAAAGCGACTGGTGTGGCAGTAATATAGTCTAACTGGCAATAAAGAATGATCGATAAATATCCTGTGCAGATGCTTTTTTTTCAGTAGGAATCAAACCTTTAATCAAAAAAGCCGCACTTTGTCGAAGCTACCGGTGGTGGCAAGGCAACTGACAATGGATGAATGATATAGATGCGAGAGCATTACCACTCTGGTGAAAGCGACGAATGTCAAGTCTAGTCCATCTGAGTTTAGGCTGATTTTAGAGCGAATGTCATCGAGCAGTTTCAACATTCAAACTTTATGGGCGTCCTTGCCAAAATAGAACGCAAATAGCCGTAAAGCTTCAGTAATGCTTTGACTTGGGTAGTTGATAGAAAATTATCATGTATTTGCGCTGCTCAAAAAGCACAAAGGTCGAAGTTAGAGAAAAAGGTATATATTTATTCCCAAAATAAAAAAATAAGTGTAAATCAAAATGTGCGCTAACTTTATTTCTAACACCTAATTTTCGCAAAGGAACCTCAAAGATATACAGGCAACGCGATAATGGTAACGATAAACTTATCTCAATGACACAAAAATGACAGCAAATAATCTAAAAACCCTCAAATAATAGAATTTCCCTGATAAGTAATGACAATGCAACATTCTAAAGTGCGCTCTACCTGATCTATAGCCTGCCCGCATACACAGTCGGTGGGAAGATGAAAGCTGTCGGACTTATATTCAATAAAATTCGGCAGATGTCACGTACCATGGGAATCGATGTTATGCAACAAGTGCAGAGAAAATGTGACTGTGCTATTTTTTTATATAGAGCCGAACGGTACAAAATGAAGCTAAGGATGTGTACAAAACTTTTGCGCGCAGACATTTGTCGAACAGTCACATATGTATTATATAATCGGTTGCTTACCGTTACGTAACGATGACAACAGCAACATGGGTATTACGAACAGCAGTCGAAATACCCATGGGTAGCTGATATGTAGCGCTTTTGCTTGCGAGGATGGTAGTCCTGGATAATGCTACGTAGACCTACTTCAATGGCTGGCGCTGAACTACAATTCACGTTAACCCGACCTGACGCATGTTTCACAGGAACACATAGGTAAGGTTTATAAAATTAGATAGCCACCACTGTGACCACAATTGACATTTCACCAACATTACGCCTGCAAACAGTCTTTCCCAAAGCAGTTACGAGACCTGACACGGCTCTGAAGTAGAGAGAGAGAGAGAGAAGCAAGGAGAGGCAAGGAGGTTAACCAGACACACGTCCAGTTTGCTACCCTGCACGGGGAGAAGGGATAAAGGGAGGAAAAGAGAGACAGAAGAAGAGAAGGAAAGAGATACACAGAACCATGAGCACACTTGGGATAGCACATCCAGTCTACAGGCTCTCGCTCAGTTTTGTTAAGTTCAGGTACTTCAGTAGCGCTTTTGTTGCTTTCTGCGCTATCGAATCGCACGTCCAAGGTCATAAAATCTTCTGCACAGAAAATGGTCTAGAGTCGAGTTGGTTCAAAACCATCCGGAGGGGGCATCGCTGGGCGTCATAGCGAGCACAGCTGCACAGGACGTGTTTGATAGAATCTTCAGTTCCACAGGAGTCGCATGTAGAGGTGAACGCCGTTGTATGAGTAGGCCTTTGTAAATGCAACACCCAACCAAAGGCGGCATAACAGTGTCGCATCGGAGCGGCAAAGTTGTGATGGTAATTGTAGCTTGAGCGAAGGATCCCGTTCATATAGGTGACACCTTTGGAAGCTGGTAGACGACCAAAACGTTCGTGTAAGATTCTGAGCCAGCAAATAAAGTTGTCTTGCCGCATCAGTCCTTGGTAGAGGGATCCGAACCACCCTGGCTCCTTCATGGGCTGAGCGGGCCGCACCGATATGTCCGGGTAGCCACTGATATATACTATCATGTCCTTTTGCTCGAGCTTGATCGTGAAAAATTTTTGTTTCATGAAACAATTGCTCACGAGTCCTCTTACGCATGGCAAACTGAAAACTCTGAAGTGCTGCTTTCGAATCGCAGAATATGACCCACTTGCATGGACGCTCTGGAATGATATATTGTAAAGCGGCTCTCACAGCAGCAAGCTCTGCTGCCATAGACGTCGTTGTATGCGACAATTTAAATTTTATTGTCATTGCTGTAGCCGGAACTACAGCTGCATCTGATGAGCTGCTGGACGAGAATGACCCCTCAGTATATATCTGCATTCGGCTCGAGTGTGCTTCATGCAATAAAAAATTACGCCATCTCCCGCTAAAGGGAACCATGTGTAGATGCGAAGCAGCGGGCGCTAACGCTTACACTGGCGGCGGCGTTGACGCTGGCGCTCATCGCAGCGTTGCGCAGCAGAGAAACCTGGGGAGGCGCAAAGCACGCAGTGATGGACTGGTGTTTCCTACCTGAACATGCCAATCGCTGGTAATGGGCAATGTGAGACAGAAGACTCCGACTGGACACAGATACCCACAGTCCGCTTGTAGTTAACGCGCACGCTGCGAATTTTTATTGTTCAACAACGCACAGGAGAAATCTCCCACCGGCACTAACTTGCAGGTCAAGATCCAGTGCCATATATACGAGGTGGCCAGTGAACTATTGTGCAGCGCGAGCAGTCGGTTTTTTTTCAATCAAGAAACTCGCTAGCAGACGCTGACTGCGTCGGCGTCGCGAGGCGAGAGAGGGGGGGAGGGTAGGAGAGGAGAGAGAGGGGGGGACGCGCATGCGCAGTGGGAGTGTGGAGGCCGCGGGTAGGGATGCCTACAGTAGAGAGGGGGGGGAGCGTAGGAGGGCAGAGAGGGAGGGGACGCGTATGCGCAGTGAGAGTGTGGTCGCAGCAGGGATGGATGCCTAGAGGAGAGAGAGGGCGAGAGGAGGTTTTAGATGCGTAGCATCTTATGCTCGTGGCTATGTCCGTCCCTCCCGCGTCCCCCCGTCCCGCGTCCCGCGTCCGGCCACTTTCATGAAGTAGGGAAGCACCCATTAGGCGCACCAGAACACTGTAGTAATATGAAGGCCGTCAACCACTACCACAAGTCGTCAGAGTCATGGCCGAGAGCACAGAGAGGCTGCATAGCAATGGCTAGGCAGGTGGTGTCTGTCGCCCAGGTTGACCCAATTCTTTGATCTTGCTTGCATGTGCTTGGAGGAGGCTTAGTCCGTCCTTCCTTCCCGCGTCCCACACCACCACAGCGCATGCGCTTCCCCTCCCCCCTCTCTCTCCTACGCTCACCCCTTTCTCTCCTCTAGGAATCCTCTACTCTACGGAGCGGCTCCGGCGTCCCACATCCCCACAGCGTATGCGCGTCCTCTCCCCCCTCTCTCCTCTAGGAATCCTCTACTGTACGGAGCGGCTCCCGCGTCCCACACCCCCCACAGCGCAAGCACGTCCCCCCCCCACCCTCTCTCCTCTCCTACGGTCCCCCCCTCGTCCTTTCCTCTAGGAATCCTCTACGGAGCGGCGCGCACGATAGGTGGTGTGACAGCTTCATACTCTGCTGGGGGGCGCCACGGCAGTTCCCGCGGTATGAAAATGACGGAGCTCGCGCGCCTCATTCTCTCTCCTGTGCAGCGCCGCGATGAGCGCCCGGACCGCTGCCGTGAAATGAGAGCGGCGGCGTTCCTCCCGCTCAAGCTAATTACCTCCCCGGCTGCTTCGCATCCACACATGGTTCCCTTTAGGGGGAGATGGGGAATTTTTCGAAAGGGTTTGCGCATGCGCAGTAAGGGTGGTCAGGACGCACACCACCACCCCCCACCACCACCGGATTAAATTTTGCCTTAAGCTGCTTCACATTTAATAGCAGTGTCGCTTGCTGTAATGCTACTCTGGAGTGGTTGGTCTTCTTTCTGATGCCCGGAATTTCTAGCCGTACTTGGGGCTGGTCGAGGCACCACAAGGGACAAGCCATTCTCCTAGCTGGTGTATATACTAATGGAATGTTGTTTAAGTTCTTGACTATGATGTCTGAAAACGTAGCCCGTGGTCTTTCGGAGGGTAGAAGGGCCAAGTGGTGGTCGGGGACACGGGAAGTATGTAGAATGTGCGATCTGAGGCAATCAACAACGGTATTTGGCTCTGAAGTAGAATACTTTATTGCCAAGCATAATGCTTGGGTTCCATTCCTGCTGGGACCATAATACATATGCTTTGCGCTCTTCCGGTCAATGCTGCCAACGTTAGTTTTTCTTATTGCTGTCATATTTAATTTACCAATGCCCATGCTTACCGTTCATTGGTAGATATAAGATGTAAAACACCTGCGGCGCATACCCGCATACCACGGCCAGTGGTATACGGGTATGTGCCGCACATGTCTGGAGGAAAGGGTTTGATGTCGTACGCGACGAGATTTGCACATTATTCAATTCATGACTAGACAGTTATAATCGCCAAACCCTCTTACCCTCCCATACTAATTTTGGTGTACCCCAAGTTAGGGAGGTGATCACGAGAGCACACGGACGCAGGCGGCTGAATAGATATGTAGATAGTTATGTAGATAGAAACGCTCAAAGGTACTACAGAACGCAAAAAAATGCTTCGCATTGAATAAGTGAACGCACTTTGATATCGCAGCTTTGTAGCACTTCATGAGATGTAAAAAAGACAAAACCCGCCGGCATGGAGCATTGCGAATGCCCAAACAAAACGGGCGCACTAAAGCTCACAGTTGAACGCAGGAAAAGTATTAACGCACAAATGTGACATTTGCATGCAAGATCGCACGACACAGGAATTCAAATGACGACCATATGCACCGAAAGCAAGCACCTTATCTATTACGCCACAACGCCACCACTTGCTTGCTTGTTTTTTCACGGGGTTATATATCAACAAAGCGGCTGGTAAGCTGTTCTCGTAGCATCCGCAGGGCTTTGCACTTGCATAAGGCCAGTGGATAGATCGCGGGGCATCATGCAGGTCCAAAGTAAACGCCTCCGGCTCTGAATGATTCGGTTCGTCGTGTCGTGCCGCTACAAAAATGGTAAACGTGTGCCTCCTTGAGTGCTTCTCCACATGTTGACAAATTCGCTCGCCCGAAATTAGGCATACCAGCGTGATAAAAGTGTCGTTAGATGGCCGAACGTTATGTGCTTTCCATGAGCGCATGCTGTGGTTATTTCTGCCGCGAGCTGCAAGCGTCCCGTGGCAGCGACATGTTCTGAGCTGTCCGAAGACCGCCTGTGTTTCCATTGTAGGGGTCCAGGCCAGCCATCGCATAGAACCCCTCAGAGATGAGGACGAGACACTGAGCAGCACGTCTTTTATCATTTCAATACTAGGCCGTGACTGACCTTCAGCGGCCGCTGAGCGTGAGCCGCGAGCCTGCTTGTGTCCATCGTTCTAGTCTACCATCGGCGCGTTCACCACTGCCGCTTCCATAGCATAGAAACTAACACACGCTAATGCCCATAAGCGTGCCCATTTTAGGGGCGAAGCTCCTTAAGCCGTGGGTCGTGCGTCCTCGATATATGTAGTTGTAGGTAGCCACCTCTCGTTTAGTTCTTGGAATGTCCGGTAGATTGGCGGTACTTGTATATGATGAATATATGATGGAAAGCTGCGGCGCTCTCTCCATTCAGATGTATGGGTGCTGCTGCTTCTCACAATGTTCACTAGATGGCGCTGCGCTGTGACAGTACGTGAATTGATCACTAGATGGCGCTGCGGCGCTCGCTCCATTCCGGTGCGTACGAGACGGCTCCGCTGCGTGCTCTAGTGTGATAGGAGACCGCTGGGTGGCGCGGCGCTCTTGGCGCGCTTCCTCTTTCGCTCGGCAGTCAGCGCGCAATGAGCGACGAAGAAGGTGAGCGACGAAGAAGGCACGGCGGCGCCGGAAACGGAGCCCGACGTTCGAGCCCACGAAGCAGAAGGTGCACGGCGACGCCGAGAAACGGATCCAGAAACTGTAAGAGCCCGAGAAGCGGCGAGGAAACGCGCGTACAGGCGGGCAGATCCCGAGGCTGCGCGAGTGCGGGAAGCTGCTGCCAAGCGCACACACTGGTTCTCACGTCTTTCATGATGATGTAATGGGCGAATTTTCACGGAAGAGTCATGAACCTCCGGAGCTCCGCCCACTCATCATCATTCACCCCGTGGATATGCTGTGATTTTTTCCCCTTCGGGGGGGAGGGGGGGGGATTATGGTCGCAGCGCCCACCCTCCCTATTGAGTCAATAGATGGAGCAGCCTTTGCCCCCCCTCTCTTTAGGTGACTAAAGGGGGCAGCCGCTCCCCCCCACCCCCCCTGTGTGGACGCCTATGTAGATGCCAGTGTTACAAGCACATTGTAACGCAACTATATTAAGTGCACTTAATGCGTGCGCACTCTCGCAAGCCTTACGCAGGGGCAGCAGAGCCTTCTCAACAGTTGAAAAATAATCTATTTCCGCAATTAGCACTTATTCGCAACTCGCACTTTAGCGCAGCCCACCGGGGATATAGTTCCTTTTACACTCGGGGATTAGCTACAATCTTACTAATTAACCTTTATAGATAAACGCCACACAAATGCATTTAAGCTAATGCCTAAGGTGTGCCCCAATGTCAAGCACGACCACCACAAGTTAAGCAGAGACAGGTCTCCCACGAAATAAAAAGTTAATACACATGCACTCACAGGTTGGCAACTAAATTTGGAACTCACTGACACTCACTCAAGAAATATATTTTGCTTTGAGAGCTCACTCGGACTCCGACTGACCGATATCTTCATCAACAGAACTCACTCGGACTGCAAACTAAACAACACGCTGCTCCACCGGACTCAGACTCACGGCTTGACTGCCTGAGTCGACTCATGAGTCCGCTGGCGTAACATCAGATTTCCGATTGTGATGTAAAGTGCTCGTTAACGTCAATG